>PVKB01002597.1:0-265575 GCA_004027205.1 Ctenodactylus gundi | reverse complement strand
ATCTACAGAAACCATTCAAATACATGGAGACTAAATAACTTACTATTGAACAAACGCTGAGTCATAAAAGTCAGGGAAGAAATCAAAAACTTCTTAGAACTAAATGATGACGGTAGCACATAATTCCAGAATGTGTGGAACACATTGAAAGCAGTCCTAAGAGGGAAATTCAGCTATAAAAGCACACACTAAAAAAGAGTGATCCCAAATAGACAATTTAATGATAGACCTCAAGGTTTTAGAGAATCAAAAAAAAAATCTAAATCAACTAGCAGAAGAATATAAACTATAAAGCCCAGACCATAAATTAATGAAATTGAAACTAAAAACATACCAAAAAAATCAAATGAAAGAGCTGATTTTTCAAAACAATAAATATTGATAAACCTCTAGTTAAACTAATAAAAAGGAAATAAACTTATACGAGTGCAATTAGAAACAAATAGAATGAAATCACAATGGACACTGCTAAAATCAGAGAAGCATAAAGAAATATTTCAGAGACTTTTGCTCCAACAAGTTGGAAAACTTAGAAAATTGAATAAATTTCTAAAAAACATATAAAACACCAAACTGAACCAAGAATAGACCATGAATAGACCCATGACAAAAATGTAAATTTAGGCAGTAATAAAGTCTACACCCACAAAGAAAAGTCCAGGAGTGGATTCTCAGCAGAATTTTATCAATACTTCAGACTAGCACCAATGCTTTTCAAACTGTTCCATGAAGCTGAAAGAGAAGGAACATTGTCAAACTTGTTTTTTGGAAGAAAGCATTACCCTGATATCAAAACCAGTCAAAGAATACACGAGGAAAGAAAATTATAGACCAGGGGCTGGAGGAAGAGCACTTCAGTTAAAGCATTTGTCTTGCAAGTGCTTGATTTTGATTCCCCAGCACCATATAAAGCCAGCCATGGTGGTGTATGCCTATAATCCCAGCACTCTGGAGGCTGAGGCGGAAGAATTGCCATGAGTCCAAACCAGCCTGGGCTATATAATGAGTTTAAAACCAGCCTGGGCTACAGAGACCCTGTCTCAAAAAAAGAAAAAGAAAACCACAGACCAATCTCCAAAACGCATATGATGCAAAAATTCTCAATAAGATGTTGGCAAATAGAATCTAGAAAGTTATTAGAAAGACCATACACCATGATCAAGTTGGCTTCATTCCTGGGATGCAAGGCTGGCTTAACAAATGCAAATCAATTAATATACATTAATCCAAGCCAGAACAAAAACCACATAATCATTTCAATTGATACAGAAAAAGGTCATTGACAAAATCCAACATGGTTCGTGATTAAAAAACCCTCAGGAAAATAGATATAGAAGGACCTTTTTTAAAATGATAGAGGCCACATATGCCAAACCTACTGCAAATATCATAGTAAATGGGGACAAACTGTAAAGTATTTCCTCTTAAATCCGGAAGACAACAAGGCTGTCCACTTTCGCCATTCCTCTTCAACACAGTTCTCAAAACTCTTGCCAGAGTGATCAGGCAAAAGAGTGAAATAAAGAGAATCCATATTAGAAAGGAAGATCAAACTATATTTATTTTTCAGATGACATGATTCTCCACATAGAAGACTCCAGAACTCCACCATGGAAACCTTAGAACTAAAGAGCAAATTGAGCCAAATTGCAAGTTACAAAATTAATACAAAATCAGTATCATTTCTCTACACTAACAATGAACTCGCTGAGAAAAATAATCCCATTCTCAATAGCTCCTGAAAAATTACCTAAAATAAACCTAATGAAGGAGGTGAAGGACTTCTACAAAGAAAACTATATTATACTGAAAAAAATAGAAGAGGATACTAGAAAATGGGAAGGCATCCCTCATTCCTGGATACACAGAATGAATACAGTCAAAATGGCTATACTACCAAAACCGATACAATTTCTGTCAAAATACCAACAATTTTCTCATAGAACTTGAAAAAACAATACTTAAATTCATGAGGAACCAAAAAGATCCAGAATAGCCAAAGCAACATTAAGTAACAAGACAAAACCAGGGGACAATATGATTCCAGACATCAAGTTATATTTTTAAAAAACTATATTGTACCAGTACAAAAACAGACAGGTTGACCAATGTAACAGAACTGAGTATGCATGAACAGCCTCCAGTTCCCTCAGCCACCAGATTTTCGACAAAGAAGCCAAAAACTTAGACCAGAAAAAGAATAGGCTCTTCAATAAATGTTGCTGAAAGAATTGGTTATCCACATGCAGAAGAATGAATTGAGACATACACTTATTACCATGTACCAAAATCAAATCAAAGTGGATGCAAGACCTAGATATTAAAACAGAAACACTTAACCTTCTGGAGAATAAAAGAGGCAAAAATCTAGAAGATGTAGGCATGGGCAAGAGTTTTCCTAATAGAGCACATGAATGCAAAAGACATAGCTTCTGGAATCAACAAATGGGATAATATTAAATAAAAAATGTTCCTGCATGGCAAGGGAAATTAACAACAGAGTGAAGAGAGAACCCACAGAATGGGGAAAAAAATTTAACACCTATACCTAGGACAGAAGGCTAATAACCAAAATATCCAAGAAACTGAAGAAAAAATAAGCCCCTCTGTCTCAGTTACTTTTTCATTGCTGTGATTCAATACCCGACACCCACAAACTCAGGAAAGAAAAGGTTTGTTTTAGCTCACAGTCTCAAAGGCCACAGTTCACTCAGGGGTGGCCGGCAACAATCGAAATACATGGCAGAGAGAGAGGTGGAGGCAGCTTCCCGGACAAACAGAAGACAAGCTGAGGCTAGTTGAGACTAGTCCCAGAATCCTCCAGGAAGGCAGGTGCAGCTTATGTATCCTTTCAGGTCTCTGCCCAGTAACCAGCCCCTCCTGCATCCAGGTGTGGCCACTACACACCATTAATCCTAACTTAACTGTAATCCACCCCTCCAGACCAGACCCCAATCCACCAACATCACATGGTTCCATTAAAATACATGAGACTTTTGGGGGACACTCCAGATCCTGACCACAACATTCCACCCCTGGCCCCCAAAAGACTCATGTCTTTCTCCCCATGCAAAATGCAGTTAGTCCTTCTCCAAGAGTCACCAAAGTCTTAACAGTATCAGCACTGCTAAAGGAACTCCAAGTCCCTAGTTTCCTCTGAGATGTAAGACAAACTTTAAGCTGTGAGCTCCTGTTCAAACCAAAGAGTTAAGCACTTCCAACATAATATGGCACAGGGTAAACATTTCTATTCCAAAAGGGGTGAATATGGTAATAAAAGGCAATAGGACCAGTACAATTCCTAAATCCGGCAGGACAAGTGTAAAATCCTGTAGCTCCATGTCCAGCAACTGGGGTAAATGCTGGTGAGGCATGAGCTCCAAGGGGCTTGGGTGATCCCACCCCTGTGGCACTGTTGCTGACTGCAACCTCAATCTTCCCTCCTTTGGGCTGGATCCACTCACGGCCTGCTGCATTTCTCAGCTGACAATCCATGCTCCTGGCTTCTCCAAATTTTCGGCCTCTCCACTGAACCTTAGGCTTCTCCTTCACAATTTCACACATTGCTCTCCCAGGGCACACTGCTTGGCCTCCAAGGCCTTCCTCTGAAACCTGGGTGGAGGCCTCCATGAACCCACAACTCTTGGGCTCTGCCAGCTTGTAAAGCAGGACCACGTGGACGTCTCCAAGATCCACCACTGGCTTGAGCAGTAATCTGGCCCCTTTGTGCCATGCTTGCAGCAGCTTTTGAGTGCCTGCATTGCTGAACTCTAGGAAGCTGAACTCCAGCAAACATTTCCCTCTTTGGCCCTACAGGGAGTCCTGGGAAACTCTTCACAGGACACAATCTTTTGCCTTTGCATCCTTTGATTGGTAAAGGGTGGAATCTTGTTGATTCCTGAGTCACTGTGAAGGCCTCTTTTTTACAGTCCTGATTCCAACTTCTTGTTTTGTTTAATGTTAGTCTCTTGAACAACCGCATGCATTTCCACTCCAGACTGCAATCTTTTTACATGTGTTCTCTCTGCCATTGTCTCCTGTCTTTCACTGTAACGCTGGCTAAAAGCTGCAAACAATAGCCATGTTAACAGTTTTAACATCAGTCTGTCTTGAGATTTCCTCCACCAGAGTAAGCAGTCCACCAGCCCTAATTTCAGCTTCAGGCAAAGTCTCTGGACAAGGGCAAAATGCCGACAAACTTTTTTGCCAGAGCATAGCACACATGGTCTTTAGGCTGCTTGCCAATAGAGTCCTCCTTCCCACCTGAAACTTCTTGAGCCTGGCCTTTCCAATCCACACTTCTATCAGCATTCTGGTCTTCTGAGCTCTGACCAGAATCTCCCCTCAAGCTTGGCTCAGAGCACTCCAAGGCTTCTCCAGCTTGCATCCCCAAACTTTTCCAAATTCCTTCTGCAAACCTGTTCCAAAGACTCCTGAGCCACATCTTCAGGTAAAGTACAACGACCCCACTCCTCTGGTACCAATTTCTGTCTCAGTTACTTTTTCATTGCTGTAACTCAATACCTGACACCCACCAACTCAGGAAAGGTTTATTTTACCTCACAGTCTCAAAGGTCACCACAGTCCAGGAGTGGCTGGCAACAATCGAAGTACATGGCAGAGAGAGAGGTAGAGGCAGCTTCCCTGGCCAAACAGGAAGACAAACTGAGGCTAGTTGAGACTAGTCCCCGCCCTCCACGCAGGCAGGTGCAGCTTATGTATCCTTCCAGGTCTCTGCCCAGTAACCAGTCCCTCCTGCATCCAGGTATGGCCACTACACACCATTAATCCTAACTTAACTGTAATCCACCCCTCCAGACCAGAACCCAACCCACCAACATCACATGGTTCTACTAAAATACATGAGACTTTTGGGGGACACTCTAGATCCTAACCACAACACCCTCAAAATCGAAGATCTGATTTTAAAATGGGCAACTGAAATGAATAGGCAGTTCTCTGATGAAGAAGTCCATATTGCCAGTAAACACATTCTCAAGAAATTGGCACAAGAGACAGTTTTGGAGAGGAGAGAAAGGCCATTGAGCCCCTGAACAGCCCGGGTGTAGTGGGAGCACCTCTGAGAGTGGAGAGTCCCGCCCTAAGGGGAGGGAAACCAGGACAAGCAGGAGAACTTTGCTGAGGGAACTGGGGGAGAACAAGACACCTCAGAGGCCATGGGACTGTTACATCCTTCCGATTCCCAGCAAAGAACTCAAAGGAATTTCAGTTCCTCCCACCACACCCTCATGGCCATTCAAAGAAACTTCTCAGCTAGAATTTCAAAGTGAAGTCCCTCAACAACAGAAACATGGGAAGAAGACAGAGCAACAGGATACAAATGCCTGAGACCCCAGAAACTAATATTATAGACCCTGAAATAGTGGAACTCACAGAGAAGAAAGTCAAAACCAAATAAATGAGTACAACAATGAGTTCAAACAATATATCCTCAAAGAAATGCAAGCAATGATCAGCAGGCTTAAAGAGGAACTTACTGAACAAACAGTGGTCCTCGTGGATACAAAGTTTACAGAGCACATACAACACACAAAAAAGTTGGCTGAGGTAGATAAATGAGGAAATGCAAGATATGAAGGAACATTTTGACTGAGAATTGGAAATTGTGAAAAGAAATCTAGTTGAAACTCAGGATATGAAAAATACATTTGAAAGCAGGGGAGGTCAATTTGAACATGGTGAGGACAGAATTTCAGACCTTGAAGACAAGGCTGAGGAAACAAGTGCCGTAAATAGGCACAACTGGCCAGTAAATACAATTTTTGAGCACGACATTTTCAACTTCACCTTCAGAGCTTCACGTAATGCCCTTTCAGGGGCACACTGCCTTACCGACCTCACAGCTGTTGCTTTCTGAATGCCCGTGAAGCCAGCACCATGTGGATGATGCCAAGGTCTGCCAATTGCTCGAGCAGCAGCCTGGCTCCCTAGGACCACGATTGCAGCAACATACAAGTATCAGGATGGCTGCACTCTGGACAGGTGAACTCTGGCAAACAACTCCCTCTTTAGCCCTACAGAGAACCCAAAGTAGTCTTCTCAGAGCACAGTCCTTTGCTTTTGCACCACTGAATCAGTAAAGAGTGAGTTCTTACTGATTGCAGAGATGCCCTCAAGGCATCTTTCCTATGATCCTGATGCAGAGCACTTAACATTTTAATGCTAATCTCTTCAACAACCATGTGGACTTTTGCCCCATCTTTGCATTCACTTTTTTTTCTGGCAAAACTGCAAGCTTTTTACATCTTTTTCCTCTGCTGTTTTCTCATGCTTTTCAGTGTAGACCTGACTCAAAGCCACAAGCAGTATCCATGTGACAGCCTGAACGTGGAGCTGCCTTGAAATTTCCTCTGTCAGATTAAGTAGTCCACCATTCTTAGCTAAGTTTCAGGTAAAATCTCAGGACAGAGACAAGAGAGTGATACACTTTTGCCAGAGCATACCACGCACGATTTCTAGAAGTGCTAATAAAGTCCTCCTTCCCATCTGAAACCTCTTGAACCTGACCTTTTCCATCTGAACTTCTATCAGCATTCTGGTCTTCTGTTCTTTGACCAGAATCTCTTATCAAGCTTGACTCACAGACAGCACTCTAAGGCTTTTCTAGCTGATATCTTTAAATCTTTCCAAACTCCTCCCATGAATCATTTTCAAAAGCTTCTGAACTCCATTGTCAGTTAAAGTCACAGCAACAATACCACTTCTCCAGTTCCAATTTCTATCTTAGTTACTTTTTTGTGGCTGGGACAGAATACCTGACATGCACAACTTATGGGAGTAAAGGTTTATTTTAGCATACTTTGAGAGGGCGTCAACCCATTCATCAGTGGGCAACAATAGTAGAAACACACGGCAGAGGCTCAGGAGGAAAGAAGCTGCTCACAGCATGTTGGACAGGAAACCAAGTGAGCAAGGAAAGGTGGCACTAGCACATACCCTTCCAAGTCAAACCCTAATGATCTGCCTCTCCTAACCAAGCCCCACCTCTTAAAAGCACACAGAATCCATGGGTATTCTGCAGTATACAAGTACAGGTGGCTTTGATGGGAGAGTCCAGATCCAAACCACAATGGACAGATCATTAAAAAAAATTCTTAAAATCTTATGTTTTAGTCCTATTACTAGCATATTTCCTGGTCTTTGGTCAAAAAGTCCCATGAAATACGTGATCAGTCTTGTTCAAGTTTAGAAACATGTTTAGAAACATGCTCCTCATTACCAGTTTTAGACGGCCGCCTTCTCTCCCTGTAAAATACTCCAGCTATTTTAAAATACACCATGGAGAACATTACAAACTTAATGTTTGTGTCCCCTGCATTTCAAAAATGTGAATGTTGGACTCATACCTCTTATGTGGTCAGAGGAAGTAGTCGTTGAGAGATGACCAGGATGGGATGAGGGGAATGCTCACAAATGGGTTCAATATAAGAGTCCCTTCAATGTTCGCTTCCTCTCTCTGACCTGTGAACAAACAGTAAGAAGGCACAATTTATAAACCAGGAAGACAGCCCTCATCAGAAACCAAATATACAGCCACCTTGATATTAGACTTCCTGACCTCTCAAGCTATGAGAAATAATGTTTGCTGTTTAAGCCTTCAGTCATTGACATTCTGTGAGTTGACAGATGAATGAATAAAATAAGCAAGAGTATTATTCAACAGAAAGACAGAAGAGTGTACTGACACCTGCTACGACGTGTCCAAACTGAAAATATGCTCAGTGTCACAAGCCAGTCACAGTAGGCCATATGTTGTCTTCCTCATCCACATACAAAACCCTCTGAGTCCACAAATCTACCAAAATAAAAGCAGATTAGTTGTTGCCTGGGAGTGAGGGAGGGAGCAGAGCCGCAAGGAAATGAGGAGTAGCTGGTGACATGTGTGAGGTTTCATTCTGGGCTGGTGAAATGGTCTAAAATTGATTGTGGTGATTGACGGTCACACAATTCACTAAAGACGCTAAAAATCATTAAGTTGTACATTGTCTTACTTTCTTGTTGCTGAGCCAAAATACCCGACATCCACAGTCTGAGGGAGGAAAGATTCATTTAGCTCACAGTTTCAGGAGGTCTCACACAGGCCATTCATAGGCAGCTGACAGTAGCGGAAGCACATGGCAGAGAGGCTGGAGAGCTGCCTGGGGCACTGCAGGCAGAAACCAAGGGAAGCAGAAGCAAGCCAATATCTGGAGACTCCGACAAGGTACCGCGCTGCAACAATGTTTCTTCTTCCTTCCTGTTGGCTGCCCACTCAAAGTGGGTGCCCCTCCCTCACTTCCTGGCCTACAAGTCAACAACACACGCCTGAAAGTTCTGTCTTGGACAACTCCCCGTCTCAATAATTTGACACAATTCCTCCAGATCAAACCCCAAGCATCCACTCCTTTTAGGCAGGACCTACCTCTCAATGACACCCACAGTTATCCCACTACCTCCAAATACAAGAGGCTTTTGGGGGACACTCCAGATGCAAATTATAGCATACATTTAGGCGAGTAAATGGTATAGTATGCCAATTATATCTCAGTAAAGTTATTAAAAGCATCAGTCAGTTTAATCTACCACATTAGCAGGCTAAAGAAAAAAATCACATGACCATAGTGATTGATACAGAAAAAGCAGTTGACAAAATGTAACACCCATTTATGATTTTAAAAAAGACACTAAGGAAAATAGAAACAAAGAACTTCCCCAACAAAGGGCAACTAGAAAAACCTAAAGTTAATATCATATTTACTGATGAGAAGCTTTTCCACTTCAAGATGAGGAACAAGGCAAAGAGAACATCTCACCAACTCTACTCAAAATAGTATTGGCCAAATTCTGGCCACATAACATTAACGGACTTTGTATTTAAACTTTGCAAGCTAACCTTCTTATTCTAGTCTTACCATTTTATGTAAAGTATCGCATACTATAAAAATCGTGGAAAACTAGGTTAAATATATAAATCTGCTCATTAGTTTATAATTATTATGGCAATGTGATTCCTGAGTCTTCAAGATATTTTCGGGATAGCTGAATTATTTTGCTGTTATTAACCATAACTTGTAAAAAATGTTAAATTTTGGGAGGTGCACTAACTGCTTTTTCTTTTTTAATGTAGCCGTGTATTAACCCTCATCTGCACATAGTTTATGGAATACATACCACTAAAATATTGCCTGTCACTACTTTCATAAGTCACTACAATAATTTTGTCTTGGTCACTCTCTTGTTGTTGAGACACAATAAACCCACACTCACAACATAGAGGAGGAAAGACTTATTTTAGCCCACAATTTCAGAAAGTCTCAGTCCCTGAATGGTCACCAGGCAATGGTCAAAGCGCCTGGAGTGGAGGAAGACAGCTCGTGTCGTGGTAGAAAGGAATAAGAAAAAAAGAAGGGTGGGCTCAGAGAGAGAGAGAGAGATGTACCTTTCTAGGTCATGTCCCCAGTAACCCATCCCTTCAACCCAGACCCCATCTCCTAACAGCACAGGAAATTGTCGGTGGGTCTACCCACTTGATACGATGAATCCCCATGAGCCAATCACCTTCCAAATACACCAGGCTTTTGGGAGACATTCTGGACCCAAACTGTAATAGGATTAATTTTGAAAAATACAGCAATAGGACAAGAAAAAGAGAAATAAATGTACTTAGATTAGAAAGAAAAATGAAACTGTTCAATTTTCAGATACTATGACTTTCTACATTAAAAAACAATAATTCTACAAAAAATCATTAGTGAGTACATCAATACTAGGTCATAGATACAAGATGTTTTAAATTCTATTATAGTCTATGTAACACCAATGAACATACTGACATCAAAATGAAAACTACAGTATCATTTATAATTGCTCAAAACCAATTAAATATTTAGTGAGCATGTCATTAAACATTTGCATGACTTGTATGCCAAAAACAACACAATTCTGGGGCTGAAAGAATGGCACAGTGGTTAAAGTGATTGCCTTGTAAGTGCAAGGCCCTGAGTTCGATTCCCCAGCCCCATGTAAATCCAGGCATGGTGGTGCACACCTATAACCCCAGCACTCAAGAGACTATAAAACAGGATTGTTTTCAGTCCAAAGCCAGCCTGGGCTACATAGTGAGTTCAGGGTCAGCCTGGACTAGAAAGTGAGACCTTGTCTCAAAAAAGAAAAAAAAAAAAAACCCCACAATGCTAAGAAAGCAATCAAAGCAGCTCTACATAAACAGAAATACATATTCTAGTCGCGAATCAAAAGATACAATATGTCAGTTCTCACCTGCTTGAAATACAGGCTTAAAGCAGTCTTGATCAAAATTCTTGCAAGACTTTCTGACACATGAACAGTTATTCTAAAACCTATTTTCCATATAGAAAAATGCAAAGGATTAAGAATGACTAATATTATTTTGGAAAAGAAGAATTAAGAACCAGTCTACCCAACTAGAAGGCTCACTCTAAGGGTACACTAATCAAGTGTGTGGCAGGAGCAGACCCAGACACACATTGTAACTTTTATTGTTATTGTTTCTTTCTTGAAATCTCTGTCAAGAGTGGCCTTAAGCCAAAACAGCTATTCTCTAGGGCAACCTTTTTCCAGGGGAAAAAGTAGTTTTTGGTGTTGGTCAGGTAACGTACACATACAGTGAAACTAAAATGCATGAAACTTAAGAAATGTATTCCTTTAGATCTCAGAGAGGTTCAGGATGCGGACAGAAAGCCAACAGGCGGTCTAGAGGCAGCAGGAAGCTCAACCAGAGTGTGGGAAATTGAGAGCATGAAAGAAAGAGCCCATGGGACCACGCCTTTATGAAGGTCCATGGGCGTTATCCCTTAGGCTTCCCCTTGGGGACCATATATAACTTAATTTGAAGAAAACTGGGTTAGGGTCAGTGAAATGATAAGCAGGCTGCACTGGAAATAACCACACAAATTATAGTTAGGTTATGGGATACAAGTGGGGTTCCAGCTGTTATACCAGGCCTAAAAATAGATTCTGAAGCAGCTAATTACATCAGAGAAACGTGACAACCAAACTAATGAGGCAGAACAAAGTCACAGAAGTAGACACCCATACGTATGTCAAACTGATTGTTACAAAGGTGCAAAAGCAACTCAGTGTAAGGAAATCTGTTTTTAAATGGAGCTATTGAAAATTCATAGGCAAAAATTTAAAAATATTTAGTTATGTCTCATAGCTTATGCATAAATTAACTCAAAACAAGTAACAGAAAAAATGTAAAAACTTAAACTCTAAAACTTTTAGAAATAACCATAGTAAACAATTTTTTGAATCTAGAGATTGGCAATAGGCAAAGACTTTTAAACTCATACCAGAGGCACAATCCATAAAAACATTCACAAATTAAACCTCACTGAAATTAAAATATGTTGTCTTGTGAAGGACTCTGTTAAGAAAATGAAAAGGCAAGCTGCTGGCTGCAAGAAAACATTTGTCAACTACATATCCAGCAAGGCACAAATTTTGAATATAAAAGAACTCTCCAAACTCAACAATAGAAAATAAATAAATAGATAAATAAATAAAATCCAATTAGATTTATATTAAACCAAGAGGAACACCAACAAAATGCTGGCAAAGGACCAGATTAGTTGTACACTACTGTTGGGGATGTCAAATAACACAGCTACTCTCATAAGCATTTCAACACTTTTTTTGGCCAGAGACCATAAGGCATAGCGGAGGAGCCTTTTTCAGATGGATAGTCTTGGGTGCAAGAGTGGCCAGAGACCTAGGCATGGCACCTGGGACACTAGTCAAAGCAGCTCTGACATCAGCAACTGTTGACAAGGTGACCGGTTCTACCTCCAGAGCCTCTTCCATCTTGTCAACAGCTGACCTTGGCTGTTCTGGCCATAGAGAACACACAACATTGATTGATGTGAGCTAAGCTTCCAGGTGCTCCAGCCAGGCCTACACATCCTAACTTCATTCCAGAGCTTTGGTTCCCAGACTCCTTTCTTGGGTCTCTTCCTGATAGCTCCAGGAGGCCACTCTAGGGTTTGGGGCAGGGAAGTGCCGTGGGCGTTTGTGGACTAGAGCTCAAGTTTGGTTCAGAGGAGCTGGAGGAGGCCTGAGCAACAGGAGGCAGAAGGTGGTAAAGGGCCCAAGGAAGCCGCCCAGTGCTCCCAGGACTCCCATCCCAGCAGGGCCACACTGGAGCAACCATCTTCTTGCTGTGCTGGTGTTTCCTGCCGCTGCTCCTGTCTTCCTGGGGATGTCGGTGTCTTTCAGTCCCACCCCTGCAGATGCATGCCAAATGCACCAACTGCAGCAGTAATGTAAAACTGCAAGTAGATTTTACAGTAGCATACGTTATGTGGGAAACAATTTCTTCATCAAAGCTAAGAACATTTTTCTTTTAAATTCTTCATTTATTTAATCTAAGTATTAATAATGAAATAAAACAAGTACATAGGCAGCTAGGGAGCTGCGGAAACTTCGTTATTAAAAAGAAACCCTTCCACAGCCAATCTGTTTCTGTGGACAAAATCTAGTTCTGAAAAAAAAAAAAACAAACAAACAAAGAACCCAGTTACTGACCATTCCCTTCCATACAAAGGAGCAAAGCTCTTCTCTCTATGGAAATTGTCTTCGTGGTTGAGCATGCAGAGCACAGTCCGGCAACTCTGGAGCCCTTTTTTTTGGCATGTGTGGTGTATACTTCTGGAGACTGAGTGTATCTAATGGCTCCTTTCTGATGCAAAGCCCAGGGAAAGACAGAAAGTCCCAACCAGGCCCAGCCCAGGGTCAGCCTCTTCCTCAGGCCATCCTGAATAGAGGTCCACTGTCCCACTACACACTAGGAGTTATTCTTTCAAGTGAGTTTTTGCTATATGTGATCTTGCTTAAAAGCTTCTACATCATTCAGCCAAACAGCATGGCTTTTAATCTCTTACTAAGTGTTTCTCCTTTCAAAAGCATCCTTAGGACAAGAGAGCAGGGCAGAGTGTTGGCCCACTCTTCTGTGCCTCAGGAGGCCTTGGAGAAGGGGGACCTTGCTCAGGAGCACCCAATCCACAGCCCTCCAGGAGCAGTAGCTGCCACATATCTCTGGGGAAAGAAGGGGACAGTAGCCTCGCCTGCCTGCCCCACTCCCCTGACTTGGGGGCTGGACCCCCTCCCTCAGGCCATCTTCTGTCCCAAGCCCACACATTTAGCCAGGTGTAGTCAGGGGCCCTCTCTTCCCAGCAATCTCAGATGTCCCCAGAGCTCAGCTAACCTGAGAGGTCACAATTTTTTCAATGCTCCCAAACAGTATTTAATTTATTTTTGTCAGTGTAATAAAGCTTTAGCAACCCGTACTCCTAAATCATTCTTACTGACACCCGACGTGGGCAACTGCACTGTTTGTAAATTCAATTTGCACAGCAAGCATTTTTAGTGCAACCCTTAGCCTACTTAGAAGAGCTTTCACCTTCTCTTTTCAATCTGATTTCCATCCTCTCTTCCCTATTTTCAGATTACATTTTCATTAGTTTTTGTGTGAGAGTTGATCTCACCACTTGCATTCTAGCTCTCAGGTGTCACCACCCTGACAGGCCCTCCCACCTGCACGGGTCAGGCTACCCTACAAGGAAAGCTAAGAGAGCGGTAGTTCCTTGGTGGTTTTAGATAGACATCAGCTGCCCATGACGAATAGCGGCCTAAGTGTAAGCCATGTGCGACTCTCACATCAGCGGGCCAGTGCTTCTCCAAGGCACCGAACGGTAGAGTTACATGGGAGTTTCACAAGATCGAAGTTGCCAGGCCCCAGGGCTTTAATTCCCCTTGGTGGGAGCACGACACTCCATCCCAGCCCCTGGTCAGAGCCTGGGTCTACCAACACAGATTGCTGACACACGCAGAGCCCTGTGCTTAACACCTGCGTCCTCGGGAAAAGGCTGGCTACCCGGAAGCTCATTTATTTTGCTGTGTGTGACCAGAGGTAAAAGTAGCAGATTTTAGGAACTTAATGCTTTTACTTTTGTGCATTCCATTCCAAAGCAACACCTGACTATCACACTCACGCTACCTGGAAACCAAATGGAGCATTTACTGCCCGAACCCTTCCAAGCTCCCCTCAGTACCCTGAGTCCTGGGATGCAGGCTCCCAGTGAGAAGGCAGTCTCAGAGTACATAAGCTGCAGCTGCTGCTGCTGCGGCATGGAATTCAGTAGTGCTGTGTGACAGCAGGCACTGTGTGCTTACATCAGCCGCTTAATCTTACGGTATCTGTACGTTTTCCCTTAGGAATTGGCCTTGCTTAACAAAGCAACAACTAGTCAGGTATGGTGCAGATAGGGAATTCTAGCCCAACACGGGAACTTAGTGACTTCGCAAGACTCCATTTCAAAATCAAAACTAAAAAGTACTGGAGATGTAGCTCAGTGTGAAGACTCTAGCATAAATCCCCAAGACAAAACAGCTACAACCACACAAAACTTGCTTTGCTTTAAACCCAGCCTGCTTTCAAAATAGGCCTGTTATCACCTCCTCTCCCATCTAGTAAAGGACTTTTATTTTACCTGAAAACTTGTTGATCTTTCTCCAAAAGTGAAGTTTAATATCCAGATGGCTCTGAACGGTGAACGAAGCACACACAGTCTTGAAGTAAGAACTCTTAGCCAGTGAACACAGGCCTTAGGGCAAGGAAGGCTGCTGCTCCTCCCTCCAGACCGGTCTGGCCACACCCACAGGCATGGGAGGAGGTGCTTCGCCTCCTGGGGGAGCGAGGCAGATTTGGCATCTGATGGGAAATCACTCAGGTCACTGGCTGTGAGAGAAGTGTCTGTTGTTAGACAGGCTCCCTGCAGAAAAGAAGGCTCTAGTAACAGGCCCAGCCTTCTTAGAGCTTCTCTGAAAGCTGATCCCCTGCAATGTCCCAGGTCCAGCTTTACTTCATAGAAAGTGGCCAAGAACTTGTGGCAGGTTTTCCCCTATGAACGAGAATTGGAAAAATGTAAACCTAGTGAATATTTAGTTCTGCCTTCTAGGAGCTTTTCACTGGAGCGGATAAACTTATTATCTTACTGCCCTGTTCCTTCCGTGTCAGGGGTGTAGCCATGCTAAGATTCTGCTTGTGGAAAGATCTCATACAACACACACAAACAGACACACATACACAGAGACACACACACAAAGACCCACATAGAGGTGCATAAAGTCCAGAACATACAAATTACATAGATACAAGTACACATACAGACCCATAAAATATATACATACACATAAATAGGCACAGAGGTGCACATACACACACAGACACCACACACAGACATGAACTATACACAGACCTGCAAACACACACATATGAACAAACTATCTGCCATCGGGTAGGGACTGGTAAGTACTCAGGAGCTCTTGGCTCTATCCATGACGTAACAGCAGAGTTCAAAATATCTCTTCCATGATCCTCCTAGGGAGGTATCTTGGTTGCTGCTAGGTTTTTGGAAGCCACAGACCTTAAAACGAAGCACATTACCCAGTGACGGGTTATGACCATGGGATTCCTAGTGAGTAGGGACCAGGAAGCCATAGCACTGTGGACATTACACGACTACAGTCTCTTGGGCCCAACTGCAGGAGAGCCCAAGGTCTCTGACATCATGTCAGACATGTCATGGCACCATTGAGATTTTAGGTGCCTTGTTGTAGACTGCCTGGTGTATCAGGTATGGGTGTGGCTCACAAGGACCACGCATAGCAACCCCAATCTTGTGGGGCAGAGGACCCTGGGAGGCAGTGACCATCAGTCTCCACCATTTCATCTTGTCACTGGACTTGAGGATTCTCCTGCAATGCCGGTAGAGATACACTGGCAGGGCAGAAAGTAGCAAGGGAGTTCCATAGCCAGAATATGGAGGCGCCCAGTGAGAGCGGGAAGCTCCAGGTTGCCACAGTGCCCACAGGGCAGTGTGCAGCAGAGGGGAGCCGTGGCGTCGATGCCGGTCTGTCAGAAGGAGGGCTGAAAACAGCAGCAGACATGCCAAAGAGGGTTACAAACATGCTAAGGGCTCCCTGTGTTGCAGAAAAAAAAACGTTCCTTGTGCCAGCTCAAGGGGTGGGCGCTATAGAACCTTAATTATGGAGAAAACACCACTCCCCTGACATATACTGGCTGACATAATCAGATGTCTATCCAACAGCAGGATTGGGACCCCTAGGGTCAGCTGTGGAGATTATGAAACCCCTCACTAAGCAAAAGAGACTCCAAGAGCAAGTATCCACCCTCTCTCAGAACTTCTTAGTTATGCCGGTCCATCCTTTTCATGTTGAAACTGGGTCCAGATGGTACGTCCATTCCTGCAGCTGAGAGTGAGCAGTGGAGATGGCATCATTTGAACCCCGTGGTAACTCAGAGACAGTGCCAGTGCCTCAGGCTGGGTTTCTTCAGTTAGAAGTGATTGAGGCCAGGTCCAGTGGTGCAGATTAGGGCAAGTGGATCACAGGTTTGAGCCCAGTCTGGGCCATTTAGCAATATTCTGTCTTAAATAAACAATAAGGGACAAGGAGGTAGCTCAGAGTGAAGGTCTTGTGTTCAATATCCAGTATTGCAAAAAAAAAAAAAAAAAAGTGAGAGACATTGAGGACAATTTTAGGAATATCAAGTTTCTCCTGAGTCACACAGGAGGATTTGGATCCAAAACAAAATATGACCATAGTTATAATTTCATAGATGGCTCAGAAAATTTTTGAAGGAGAAACAGTTCAGCAGTTAAAGGGCTTGTCTAGCATGCTCAAGGTACTGGTTTGATTCCCCAACACTACAGAAGACAGACAGAGTGGCACAAGCCTGAAATCCTAGCACTCGGGAGGCTGAGGCAGGATTGCCATGTGTTTGAGGCCAACCTGGGCTACATAGTGAGTTCAGGACCAACCTGGACTGCAGAGTGAGACCCTGCCTCAAAAAAAAAGAAAAAGAAAATTTCTGAAGGAAATTTCAAAACAACAGCTGCCTAAAACAGCTGCATCAGTGAAATTCTGCCTGGACAACAAAGGTGTCTATTTGGAAGGGCACAGTGTCTGAGTGTACAAATTTTGTCGTATGTGAACAGAGTCCCTTTGGTTACATTTTATGCAGCAGTAGGTGACACAGTGAAGGTACTCCCATCTCTTACCTTTGACCGAGGACTCAGGCATTGCTGTACAAGCCACACAGGGAGCTCACAGGAGACAAGCCCACAGCTGCACATGGAGGAATCTTGTCTGGGACAGAGGTGACATGCTATTATGAAAAAGCACAGCAAGCCAACAGTGAGTCTGGTGCTAGTGGTATTTCACACTGCAAGGCATGTGTCACCCATGGCAGAGCTGAGCCAAGCTGTCCTAGTATCACCCAGGGAGCTACATGCAACAGAAGGAGTATAGTTCTGCTGGTGGGAGTTTCTACCTAACCAGTAAGATTCTAGGTGGCAAAAGACACTGCTATAAGGTTCCCCTAGCAACGACAACAAAAAGAATCGACTAGACAGACTTTCGTTAATGCTCAAGCACGAGCTTTACCAAGAATGAGAACTGCACATGATCACAAGACCTCAGGCTGCAGAGCAGATTTAGACTCCAAGGAATCTCACGCTCGTGTTGTTGGGGCTGCTTGGTGGATTAATCCTGGTGGAGGGAGCGTCCCAGTCCGAGGTGACACCGCAGTGGGACATGCGAATAGGTCGGTGTACAACTACTAAGGTCTGAGTACCCTGAGGCCTCACAGCGCCCATCTGCTCCACTAACTTAATTCAGAGCAATTCAAAGGGGATTTCACAATGAACTTGACATTTCAGAAGGGAATGGCATACTTCAGACTTCTTCCTCCCCCCAAATCAAAGGGCTGTCCAGTCTGCAGAGTTCACAGCACATGGACTTATGAAGCTCTCTCTGCAGTCTCCAGACCTCTGGTTAGACTTAACAGTGAGCTCTTTAAGACTGTGGCAGCCAGTGGGATCACAAGGCTGGGTAGCATTCTTTGCTGATGAAAATGAAAATATCCAGAGTTGCTTATTGTTGAACACATTGTGGGTCAGGTACTGCTGATACAGACCTCTTGCTCAAACAGCCCATTGGCCAAGTCCAGGAATTTGCCAGCATTGAGATGGTCTGCCAGACATGGGCCCAAGTGCCTTTCAGAGACAAGACAGCCAGCAGCTAATCTGGAATCTTGGATCAAGCCTCAAACTGGGGGAGGCCCACTCTCCACTTACCCCACACTCCCCATGACCAGAATCTTCTGAACAGCTAGCTACCCGCCTGGGAGGGGCTGCAGGGCTGGCACTCATGTGAAGAAAACCATCTCAACTCATGCAGCTAGCAGTTGGGCTCAGAGGAAAATCAAGTGTGATAAATCATGCCACCCAATTAATCTAGAATTCAAAATGTTAGGTTCAGAGCCTCCTACACTACTACGGAGCCTTTACTCCCACACAGTCCATCTTCCCTATGGTTTAATAGGTTCTGATAACAAATTTCAATTGGTTAGGCTGTAAGCTCTGGGCTTCAAAAGGCAGATGCCACATGCACAACTGAAGAATATAAACGACTGTCCCAGACCATAAAGTCTTCTTGGGCAAAAATGGAGTTGTAACTATGAAAATCAAAGCTTTTTTTTTAAATTTAAGTGGGAATAATGCAATAGAATAGTTAATTCTCTGATATTCCTGGTTAAAGCAAAGGTAAAGAAATTTGAGTGTTCGTATGTCTTAGGCAATTCCTTCTAACCATGTGGAAAAAGCAGAGACCGCATGGCAGAAGCCAAGCTGTTCCGGCTCTCGCAGCTCACCGTCTGTGCTATAACTCTGCATGCCCTTTCTGGAGTGCCTCTTTTAGTCTCAGGACAATTTTATATTCTCAAAGGCTCTCTCTGGGATGTCCAATTTTTACCTGCTGTATACCTCTCAGATGCATCAGAAACTAGGGGGCTGGAGGAATAGTTCAGCAATGAAGGCACTTGCCTAGCAAGCTCAAAGCCTTGGGTTCAATTCCCCAGCACCCTGTAAATCAGGCACGGTGGTGTATGCCTGCAATTTGAGCACTGGGTAGACTGAAGCAGGTGGATTGCCGCGTGTTCAAGGCTAGCCTGGGCTACACAGTAAATTCAGGACTAGCCTGGATTGCAGGGCAAGACCTGGTCTAAATAAGTAAATAAAGATGCATCAGAAACTAAAACTAAAAACATTTTAAACAATACATTTAAAAGTAAAAGCCCATTATTTGTTACCTGAATTTTGAATATTTTATCAGTACTGATCAGATCTAGGGGATTCACATAGGCTAGGCAAGTGTTCTACCACTGGGCTATACCTCAGAACTTTAAAGAAAAAAATTGTGCTACTGGAGAATGAACCCAGGGCGTTCACACAGAGCTACATCCAAGCTCTTCAACCTTTTTTTTTTTAAAAATTTTTGAGACAGTTATGTTGGTATGATGCCCAGGGTGGGCTAAAACTTGTGATCCTCCTGCTTCTGCCTCCCAGAGTGCAGCTATTACAGGTATGTACCACCACACCTGTTTTTTCTGTTTTTGAGACAGGCTCTCACCAAGTTAGTCAGGCTGGCCTCAAATTTCTGTTCTTTCTACGTTCACCTCTAAAGTACTATGAATTACCATTGCATACTACCATGACTAGCTGAAAAATTATTTTTCAATACAAAAAAAATGTAAAGAAAAAGAGATGACACTAACTTTCTAGTCTTTATTTAGGTTAGCAGAAAACAACTGGATTCTCAGTTCTTCTGCATATATTGCAACATGTCACGGTGGATGGATATAAAGAAAATCTGGCCTAATGCAGATATGTAGTTGGGAAGGGAGGACTTCTGAACACCTCAGAAGGGACTTGGGAACCCCAAGAGTCCTCACAGAATTTGAGAACCCCAGTTCGAGAGGTAACATCCATTAGCCAACCCACTTAGCCACATGGCTAGCTCTGGCCAACACAACCATTGTCGCTGGAGGCGATAGTGCAGTTTTGCCTTCTTGTACCTGGGTACCACCATCATGAGACATACCTGAGTCCAGAAAAGAGGCCTGCGAGGCACAGCCCTACCCAGTAGTCCAGAACCATTTAGACAAGCTCAGCCAAGACAGGTGCATGAGAAGTAAATACTGCTTCTGTACACCACTTACATTGGACGTACTTTTGGTTATGTACCAGAAGCCTAACAAAAGAGTTGATATAAACACACACACACACACACACCCCTCTTGGAAATTTCAATCCATCCTGAAAATGGGACTACTATGACTTAAATCTGGAATGCACTCCCCACCCTGCAAAGCCTCATGTTTGGAAGGTAATTCAATTATGTGAAGCAATACATTGATTTCCTGAGCTATTATCAGGCCTGGTCAGAAAGGGTGCATCATTGGGGCTTAGCTGGGAAGGGGCAGATCACTGCGACGTGACCTGGTTACACCCTAGCTCTGCACTTCCTTTCAGACTTTGCTTCCTATCCACCATGGGATGAACAGCTTTTCTCCAAATAGGCCCTCTGTCAAACAATTCTGCCACTGCCAGCTGCCCATGAATGGACCAAGACTTCCTAAAATTGTAAGCTAAAATAACCCTTTCTTCTCATAAGTTCTAGGTGTCAGGTATTCTGTCCCAGCAACAAAAAAGTAACTAAGATAAGACTAATCATGACATTCACAATTTGATCACAGGTAACTTTCCTTCTTTGGACCTTCTATGCCCGTGCTGGCCATTCTGGCTCTGAATAAAGAAACTAGCTCCCTTCACGCAACACAAACCCTCAGCTGGGTGTGGTAATACACACCTATATTCCCAGCACCCTGGGAGGTTGAGGCAGGAGGATCAAAGAGTTCAGATCAGCCTAGACAACTCAACAACGTAGTAAGACTCTGTCTCAAGGCGGAAAAAAGAGGGAGAGGGGTTCAAGGTGTAGCTCAGTGTGAAGGCGCTGTGTTCAATTCCCAGTACCACAAAAACCATGCTAATATATACATACAGGGTCGGGCTGTAGCTCAAAGGCCCTATATTCAACCTTCAGGACCTCCCTTAAACACACACACTCACACACACACACACACCACACAAACCCTCAATCCTCCCTCAAGATATAACACACTAGGCCTGTCAGCAGCTTTCCTACATTGTTTCTTGTCCTGTCCTTTGTGGAAAGCATACCATACACAAGTAGCTCAAAACTTACTGCATGGCTGTTTGGACCAAAAACACTGGTGGTCAAGGCCAATGGGGAAAAAATATATGCAGAGGAAAGGGGCTGGAGAGGAAGTGAGAAAGGGGAGAGATCGTGACGGTTCCTGAGTTCCTTGGCCCCCAAAACCAGCTGTTCCGCTTGGAACTTTCCATCCTCGTGAGGATCACTCTGTGTCACCAACCTTAGTTTCTTAAACCAAAAACTTCTCAACTAAGACTGGACTGGCTTAACTACTGGTGTATCAAAAACTGATTTACTTTTGGGTTCAAGCATCTCCACCAGTACTAGTGTACCTGGTTAAGAAAGTTCAGCCTACAATTTAGTGACAGATGTTTTATTCAGAGGGAAGTAAAATTTTGGCATATACATGACACAAACATATACATAACACTTTCCATGATAGAAGCTATGATACTATTCACAGAAAGGCCTCAATCAAGGTACATAATGCATATGCTAAAATGGTAACCTGGGAAGAATGGAGGAACCAGACAACTCTTTTGGTTTTCGTTTAGTTTAAATAACCTCTGGATGCATTCAAGTAATACTGCTCATTTCATATCCAAAAAGCTTTTAATAAACAAATTCTGTGTAAAATTAGTTGAAATATGTATAATATGATTTAATTGTTGCACAGTATTTTAAATATACAATCAACGTAACACACGACACTTGAAATGAAGAAAAAAGGGAAAAAAACCTATTGCACCCACAAGTAAAAAGGCTTTATTCATTTTTGGGACACTGCAAATCAGTATTTATATAAACATTTACATACTTTAGTAAACACAGAGTCTTATATGTAATGCAGCATTATGGAGTCTTAAAAATAAACATCAAGTGCCCACATAATGTTCACGTGCACAGACCGATTTTCCTGAAACGTTCCACTCACATTCCAATCACGAGTGGTCAGCCTCTCCCTCTCCCTTCCATTCCTTTGGAGGACTGATATTCGTCATCAAACACCAGATATCCCACAACTTAAACAGTAGCTGGCTTGCTTGTTCAGTCTCTCTTGTTGCTCCCTGATGGAGTTTCTCCACCCTAGTGCCCTGTTAAATAATCTTGTGTAGAATCTGAAGCAAATGAATCCACGTCCTCATTATCCGAGTCATCGCTGCTGTCATCAGCAGCAGGCTCTCCCGTGAGGGCTATACGAGCGTAATCATCAGTGTCTATAGATTTGCAGAAGTGGATGGCGTATTTCAGCTTCTCTTCCAGTACCTGCTTACAGGAATACCTGGGCAACTTCAGCAAAAAGAAACAGGTGTAGGACTCAGGAAGGAAGTGGTCAGGAGGGTTATATTTATCCAAAACCTGTTGATGGAGAACATTAAGTAATCAGAAACTATGGACAGTACAGGTGAAACTGAACAATCTATCTTATTGTGTTTTTGTCTGTCTGTCTGTCTTTCTTTCTTTCTTTCATTTTTGAGATGGGTCTCACTATATCCCAGGCTGGCTGTGGACTCGGGACAATCTGCTTGCCTCAGCTTCCTGAGTGTTGGGATTACAGATGTATGTCACCACGTTTGGCTTTATGTGGTTCTAGGGAATCAAACTCAGGGCCTTAAAAGCACTTTAACTGCTATGTCATTCCTCTAGCCCCTCACTCTTGATTTCACAAAATTATCATATTTTTGGTTAAGAATGATAAAAAATATCAGAAATACAGATTTAGCCAATTTCAGAAATAAAAAAGACCCATTTATTTCTAGGACTTACAGTAAAAAATAGCAGTTAGCAATGTGATGATTCCCTTTTAATAACCCCATGCAGAGGGCCCAGAAGAATGACTCCACCAATCCCTTGCTGGGACAAGTAGAGCTGCACGTGGGTGGCACAAACCCTGGAACAGAACTCACCCACATAGGGAAGCTCTCTATCAGACCATTTGCTCATTTTCAGCCACTACAGATTAAGATTTTAGTTATCAGGGAGAACTATGGATAAAATCTAAGAAAAATATACTCTTTGAGAGAAATCCTATGTGTGCTCTCCAGGATATTCCTAAAACCCTGTCCAAGTACGGAGGTCAGGCTGTGCTGGAGAAGAAGTCACCCTAATTCTTCTAGAGATGCTACCAAAGGTATACCCTCGAAGGACAGGGTCTAGCCCTCCATCACCATTACTAGCACTGCTGAAGACAAAGCGGGAAGTGCTAGGACTTCCCATCTCAGGGACCAGAAAGGAAACTGAACTTGTTCAGACCACTGAACTACCGAGAACCAAAAGTAATACTTTTCTATTAACATTCTCATTTTTCTATCAGTAGCATAGTACTTAGTAATTGACTCAACTCAACCAGATAATCAAACAAATGCCCAACACAATGTGTGTTCAAAATCTAGAATATGCCGACATAATAGAAGTATGTTCTGGTGATGGTTGACATGTTTTTAAAAATAGCTAATGGTACCCAGGACCTATGATGGTAAAAATGGAGCCTTCAAATCAGAGAAGTTGGCTGTTTTCCACTTTCATTTCCATATGCTGAGGGACAGCGCCAGAGGGGAATTCAGAAAAGAGGGATGCTGAAGTTTCCTGGGTCCCATGACCCCCAAAATCAGCTGTTCTCTTTGGAACTTTCCATCCCACTGAGGATCCATGAAGAAACAAGAGACTTGGTTTTCAGTCTTCAGTGGGATCACACACAAGGAGTATATTATCTCAGCTGACATCAGCCCAGTGCCCTAAGAGCCCAGTGAAAAGCTTACCTGGATGACAAAATCCCTGCCCCGGAAGTCAGCAATCGTCCTGGGCAACCTTGTTCGGCCCCACACAAAGCGAAGGAAGAGGGAGCGCTCTGTGTTGGAGAGAGACTCCATCACCTCCCAGAACCACTGGATCAAAGATGCAGAGGGCTCAATCCCTTTGTATGTAGCCACTGACTTTAAAAGATGTAATGGGATATCTGGACTGCCACATACCTGCAGAAGAACATTCCATCAGGGATGGTTGACACTTTCAAGATGGTGTTTTGCAAAAATCTATCCCCTTTTTTCCCCACTAAAGACATTTTTTGGGAAAGGAAACATCCCAAAGACTCCAGGTATACATGAACACAACCCTAAACTTGAACCTTATCTAGCATGGGTACAAAGGAACACACAATTAGTGTGTGCTTTTAGTTCATTTAGCACCCATGGACCTTTCAGACTTCCAAATGTAAGGATTTAACTATGAAATTAACTAGTAATACTGATGAGCATGTCACTGTGCAAAAAACACATTCCCAGGTGTTATGGAAATATCTTTTCCTAGGGAGACATCTACTCTGTTTACCCCAGATCAAGCACAGCAGATGGGCTAAAGCAACAATTACACCAACATCCAACTTGGTGAGCCAAAGAATTAACTGGAATTCTTTACAGGTGTATAGGTGAAGTGTCACCTACTACAGCATAAGTAAGGCCTATTTACCAAAGTAAAGAGGTCACTTACAGACCTATGGTGACTCAACAGGCAATCATGCTACAAAGACAGGACAGGATCACACAGAGATGACATACCATTGTCTCCAGTTCATATCCAGTGAACAGAGAAAGAAGGGGGACAGGCACAACTCGGGCCATTCCCTCCCGAACAGCAGCTACCTGCTCATCAAATTCATGGAGTCTGAAAGAAAAAAATTCACTTTACTCTTCTATCTTTAGTGGCATTGACTTTGTTCTGCTAATACAAAGCCTTACCACCACAATGGTTGTCACCTGCTTCCCAGCTGGAAGGACAGAGAGGACTGACTTTGGGTGACAAATTTATGCATGTTGCCGACCCGATACAAGTGAGCTTCTTACAACACCAAGTTCACCTAGATTGGAATACCTCAACAATGGACTATTGCTACATTAATTCTCAGCATTAATAAGAAAACCAGGAAGAACCAGAGTCAGACTCTGCAGGATCAAAGAGGGTAAAAAGTAGATCTGAATGCCCCAGGCCCAAGGCAGACAATGTACTCACAGCACTTGTGACTGTAGTTGGGGTTCCAAACCAGACATGACACCCATCAGGACCACCCTCATACACAATCTAGCAAATAAAGCCTACTAAACACGCAGGGCCTGGTCAAGACACCTTGAAAGTATCAGTGCTGAGCAGTGGAAGTCTCTGTGGTGTCATCAACCCTCCACATTCTACCTGAAACCTGCACGAATTTGGACCAAGCAAGCACAGAAGGATGCAGACACCATGGTTCTTACAGAGGCGGTTCCTTAAAAGAGACAAGCTGTATGTACTTCCATATCCTAGTTATATCTAATCTTAGATTAGAATAATAAACATGCTGATCCTGGCCACAAAATAACCTTTTTATGACCACAGATGACAAAAGGTAGAGCCAAATCCACCAGCATTTTACAGCATATGACAAAATGTAGGTATCTAAGTAACCATCTTTTGCCTCTTTTGATATTCAGTAGGTAAAAGCAATTAAGAACAGATAGTCACGAACCTATAGTTTATTGCCAGCCGGACATACTCTGCACGGTTGTCCAGGGTGATATGTGTATATTTGGAGCTCAGCTGGATGTCCTGGCCACTGGCACTTGGCACTGTGAAGGGAAGGCTCATGGCTTCAAACTCCTCTGAGGTGGCTTCATTGTCACGGATGTACATGAGTCCAGGAATAAAATCTTTATCAACCTTTCAAGAAGAAAAAGATCATGTGTTGAATTATGAGTGTTTCCGTATCACAGACCCCAATCCCTGACAGGACCATTTAATTACGGTTGACTTTAGTCAGCCTCAGAGCATTATTTTGACGATGTAAGTATATGGTATATACAGAGACATGTATGGAAGTCATAAGTAAGCACTTCACCCAAGGAGCTGAAGAAAAAATTCACAATTCAACAAAATTCTTAAAATTCACTGTTGAAAACTAATCCCCATTGATGGACAACAAACCGCTCCCTAAGCCACTCATGAAGGGCAAGGCAGCAACAGGGAGCGGTTGGCTGTAGCTGCCTCAACAAGGATCCATCCCGATGAGCCTGAGGTGCTACCTGGCCACCTAAAGTTCAGCTTTGACAAGAAAGGCAGTGAGCCTCCTCAGCTGACAAGGCCATGTCAGTTAAAGAACGCTATAAAATGATGGTCTATTAGGTTTCAGAAGCAAAATGATTTCTCATCCACAGATACTGTTTGCAACTGGAAGGCCTCAGCATATCGAGAATGGGAATCAGGCTGGCCATCCAGAAGAGACAGCACCTGTTAAGGTCCCAGGGCATCCCCCAGTACGGTCCAGGTGAGTTACCTCACTGAGGTCTGCAATGGTGAGGCTCATCCCAGCCAGCTGCTTCCACACAGGCTCGGCAAGGTTGAGGCTCAGTGGACTTCCGGTTCGGATAGCAATGCCCAGCAACACTCCTGATCATTGGAAACACAAGGGACAGAAGACACTGGCAATGAATTATGAAATGCAACTTAGTTCACGCAAACCATCTGTGAAGCAACTACTCGGCACTCGGAGGACAGGTCCAGGTCCACCTTTTAAATAGCATGGTCTATTCTAAATTCACTATTCTCTTTTGTTCCTAGAAATTTCTAATTCTTCATATTCTTTCCAAAGAAACAGAGGATTAGGCCACAATAAAGGAAAACCAGAAATGAAGCTTCTCCAAGAAGGTGGGTACTCTGCCTGGGAGCAGTGGTAGGATACAGCAGCTGAGATCCCCTGGTACAGACTCAAATGGAACAGGAGGCAGAGACCTGCCCACTGCCAAGACCACTCAGTCTCCAGCTAATCCTGAGTTTCAGGTTAAGTTTAGAATGCAGAAACACAGTACTTCAGAACCTCTAAACGCCAAAAGCAATCTCCAGCCCTTTGCAACGCAGTTGCAGACGGCCCAGTTTAGTAAATGCTAACAGCTGAGGGTGGATTGACTACCACAGCCTTTGAAGACTCATCAACAAAAACCAAGCCCTCAATAATAGGCAGAGCAGACTCAACAATGACACCTTCTTCACTTCTATAACACTGATCAATTACACAATAAATAAAATATTTAGAAAAACACAGACTTCCAGTCAAAAGATGGCAGCTGAGGAACAGAGCTACACAACGTCTCCTTGTAGACTCATTTAAAAAGTTGAGAATATAATTAAAAATTGCCTGTTCAATTTAGGAGAGGTAGGAGTGCTCCAACAAATGAAAGGTCATGGGAAGATCAAAATCCTGAAGACACACTGGAAGCAGAGGAACACAGCAGCCCAGGAAGAAGCCCCAGACTGACTGAGAGTGGCCCAAAGCTGTCAGGATCTACAGGTGGAGGAAAACCCATCTGGAGACCGGAATGTCACACCGAGGTAAGCAAGGATCCAGAGCAGCCAGCAGCCCCAATCTCTGAGCCTGCAGGTAGTGTATTCTGTAAACATAATGTGAGCTTCCCCTAGAAAAGGCCTCCCAGAGCCTAGATAAGAAGAAGCACTCAGCAGCAATAATAGGCAGCGATGTAAAAAGAAGCCATTTAAAAATAAAAAGCGAGAGAGAGAGACCAAAACTCAACTGTTTATAGGGTAAAGGCGGCTCAGAAGAACCCATTATGGTTTTGGAGTTCACTTTTCAATAGTGCCTAGGAAGAAACTGGCACAAGAGACAGTTAGGAAAAGGAGAGAAGGCCACTCACCACTGATCAGCTTGGCTGGTGGTGGGAGCACCTCTGAGGCTGGAGAGCCTTGCCTTCAGGAAAGGAAGCTAGGACAGGTGGGAAAGCTTCGCTGAGGGGGGTCAGGGTGATCAAGACACCTCAGAGGCCATCAAACTGTTAGGTCCTCCTTCACTGCCTACTCCCAGCACAGAACTCAGAGGAATTTTGGCTGCCCCTCCAACACCTTCGTATCTGTTAAAAATAAACAAACAAACAAAAACCTCCCAGCTAGGCCTTTAAGGTGAAGTTCCTCATCAAGATAAACATGGGAAGAAGACAAGGCAACAGGACACACATAGAAACTCCTGAGACCCAAGAAATTACTGTCATGGGTCCTGAAACTCATAGGGGCGGAAGTCAAAAAGTAAATAAATTGAACATCCAGTTACAACAAGATATCCTCAAAGAAACGCAAGCAATGATCAGCAGGCTTATAGAGGAACTTACTAAATAAAAAGTGGTCCTTGTGGATACAAAGCTTATTGAGCATAGTGAAGTCACAAATAAAAAGTTGGCTGAGGTACATAAGGAAATGCCAGACATGAAGCCAGACATGAAGGAACATTTTGATGGAGAAGCGGAAGTTCTGAAAAGAAATCTAGCTAAAATTCAGGGTGTGAAAAATTCATTTGAAAGCAGGGAAAGTCAACTCAAACTTTGTGAGGACAGAATTTCAGACCTTGAAGACAAGGCTGAGGAAAACAAATGATACAAATAGACACAACTCCAAAATTAGAAATGAAACAGTTGGATACAACAGCTGATGGATGTTCCAAAGAGAACCAATCTCACAACCATGGGTGTTGGAGAAAGAGCAGAATACAGCACCTAAGGTATAAAGAATTAATCCACTGATATTATGCAATCTAGGAAAAGAATCCCAAATCTAGGAAAAGAATTTAATTTTCGGGCACAAGAAACTTATAGAAGACCAAATAACCTCAACCAGCAACAAAACTCGCCACAACATATCATAATCAAAACCTCAGAAAAAAAAAAAACATTAGGAGAGAATATTAAAAGCAGCAAGAGAAAAACTCATTATTCTTCCAAGACAAACTAATTCAAATTACTGCAGATTTCTCAATGCCAACTTCAAAGGCCAGGAGAGCCTGAAGCAATATCTTTTAAGCTTTAAGACAGCAACAACTGTCAACCCAAGTCCAGCAAAATTATCTCTGAAAATTGAAGGGGAAGCAAAATTTTTGCATGACTAAGAATCCCTAAAAAAATTTGTGGCCACTAGCCCAGCACTGCAGAAAACACTTGAAAGAATCTTGGACACTGAAAGACAAGCAGCACCAAAGAACATGGGGGAAAGGCAACATCTAAGGAGAAAGTATATTAAAAAAAGACACAAATCATTTGATTGATATCCCACCAAAACAGTACCAGCTTTCTCATAAAAACTGTGAAATTTCCTCCCATAATTATTATTTTTATTACTATATTAGTTTGCAAAATATAATGATTTTATTCAACATGGGAAATTGGTATAAAAATCTTTTATTATTTTTGTTAACTGAAAGTCATAATTTGAACAGTTCAACACAAAGACAACAATGACTTGAAAGCATGCAAATGAAAAAGTACACATTAATCAAAAAAATTCAAATGAGTCTATGTCTTCAATACATTGAGGGGTATGTAATTCAGGAATTTAAAAATTGTACCGTGTGCAATTTTAACTCTCTTCTTGCCTTTTTTTTTTGTTGTTGTTGTTGTTGTTCATGCATGAATTCCCAAATTTATAACACATTAGAGACACGGAGTTTGGGGAATCAATAAGCATCTATGCCTACCCCTTTTTCAGAGGGTCGGATCACCCCTTTCCAAGCAGACTGCTGCCCCTTTTTCTAACCTAGCACTCATGTTGAGGTCTTTGTATGCCACCATTTTGTGGATTTCATAAGAGAGACACCTGTGTATAATCAGTTTTTTGTGTTTAGTCCATTTCACTAAGTATATTGACTCAAGGTGGCCTCATTTTCATTCAAAAGCTTCATATGTGAAACTTCTTTGATGTGTATGATGTGCATAGTTGAGGGCAGAATGGCAGAAGGCAGGAGTTTTGATTTGGGGTCTTACTAGTTCTAAAAACAGTAAAAGTTGGTAAATAAGTGGTTCTTGGGGTCTTTTCCCTGAAGCTGTTATTGAGTGGTAAAGATAAAAGATCACATAGTATTAGTCCATTGACTAAGAACTCTGTTGGTTACTGGTTCAACATGTGACTCAATTTCTTACTCTGTAACTAAATTTATAATAATGATGTTACTCATTTTTCCCAGTTTATCTTTGGGAAAGAATTTTTTTAAAATTCTGAAATAGGGCTGGAGGAATAGCTCAGCAGCTAAAGCACTTTCCTAGCAAGCTCAAGACCGTGGGTTTGATTCCCCAGCACCACATAAGCCAGGTGTGGTGGTGCATGCCTATAATCCTAGCACTATGAAATGCTGAGGCAGGAAGACTGCCATTACTTCAAAGTACCCTAGGCTCCATAGTGAGTTCAGGACCACTCTGAAATACAAAGCAAGAATCTGACTCAGAAAACAAAAACTTCTGAAATAATTAAGAGTGCTGCTACATCTACTGTTTTATGTGTAACATACTTCTGTGATAGAAACTTCAGTTCATTTAATGTAGTGATTCGTTTATTCGATCTTTGACATAAGTTTAGCCTAGGAGACCTGACTGATGTAACAATAACCTGAATGTCTTCTGTGTATCAGCACAATTTGCAATAGCCAAATATTGGAAGAAGCCAATATGCCCAAGTACAGATGACCGGTAAAGAATACGTGGCATATATACACATACATCTCTGCCATTAAGAATGAAATATTAGAGTCATTTTTAGGAAAAGGGATGCACCTTGAGACCATTATGCTCAGGGAAGTGAATCAGACCAAGAAGGCTAAATATTATATGGTTTCTCTAATATGAGAAAACCAAACCATAAAAATTGTAAGAGACATGGAAGAAAGTAAGAAGATGGACTCTGTAGACAGTGGAAGGGAAAGGCAGGGTAAAAGGATGGGAAGGAGAAAGGGAGGTGATATTTTTTAAAAATTGGGGTTAATAGTGGGAACTACAGGGTAGAGGGAAGTTGTAAGATGGTCAAATAGGGGAGGGGAAGTGATTGTAATTTTGACATAAAATACATGTGCGGAGAGTGCTCAAGTTCAATGTAAGCATTATGTATTGCAATGACCTTAAACAGCTCATTCTCCTTATAACATTAAGCATTGCACATATATCAAATGGAGGGAAAAAAGAAAAAAAATATTTATAACATCTATTGCTGTTCCTAAGACAGAGAGTAAGCACTAAACTAACTTTAGAGTGGGCACAAAGCCACTGATGCAGTATGGCAAACAACAAACAAGGCTCACCCAGGAAGCGGAACATGCTGCTGTGCACAGGTGCCTTGGCAGCCGGGTTGAACAGGTAGCAGTCCCGGTTGGCCCCAGACTCATCTCTCCCATTGGGTGTTACAATGAGAAGGGGAGTAAGTCCATTCTGCAACTCCTCACAGATCTCAGCTATGGACTCACTGTAACCACCCCCGCAGTCATCAACAGACTCACCTGGAGGGAAGAAACACAGCAGTTAGTAGGCCACCATCCACCCACGGACGGCGTCCCTCATTCATGTGCCCTTTTGCCTGGAGTCTACCTCTCTTGACAGCGAGAGATACTCTAGTACATCAGCACTACTCACCCACAAACTTGACTTTCCAGACACGGTGAGGGAGGAGGAGGCTGTCAGGACTGAAGGAACTCATCTTTGCACACATCTGCCCAAAGACAGACTTGGTGCCATCAGGGCCAGCTAACCCACCTTTACTCCGTGAGCGCTTAACCTGGAGAGGAGAAAGAAAGAAATCATGAAACAGATGATGCACGGAAGGCCCACAGCTGGGATGTGCCTGTGGAGAAAAACACTGGACCCTGAAGGCTCTCTTCCTGACTTAAAACTTTTACTCTCTGCTCTCTGCTACATATCATTTGCTCTCTCTGAGTGCAGAGTCTAGATTACCACCACTGTGTACTCGGCCTCATGATGTGTGTGGAAGATGTGGATGGCTCCTGCCTGCACAGCCAGCATAAGCAGAGCCTGCTGGGTGTGGCAAATACACCACATGGCCAATATGGGCGCCCAGCAAACAACAAAAGCAAATCTCCATGGAAACAGAAAAGGCTGAGGAAACTAGTCTGGGAATTTATTCCTTCTTTGCCCTCATCATAGCTCCAATACTGAATCATTTCCCCTCCCCTGTACCCCAAGCCCTCAGAGAACCTTAGAGGTCAACTTCTGTAGCTGCTCACCTTAACACCAGTGAGTGTATGGAGAAGGTGTACCCAGGTACCTGTCTTGAGTGCTGTACTGACAACCCGTACTATGCATACTACTGTAACACCTGAGACCACTGCCCCTTACCCCACACAGCAGGTTGTCCATGACAGCAGCTTCCATGACTGATAGTGTGTCAAACAATGACACACAGCATCATCACCTGTTCATACAGGGTGGGAGCAGCCATGTTATCTCCAAGCTTTATAACCTTTACTACCACTATATGGCCACAACATTCATGGAATAAAATACAAGGAATTCCAAAAGCAGCTCTCCTGTAGAATAGAATAAATGCTCAGTGTTCAGATTCATACCAAACTGCTCTGAAGACCAAGGCAAGATATAATCCTTTAAGCCAGAACAACCTTCCTCCTCATGCCAAACTGCTCTGAAGACCAAAGCAAGCTATTATACCTCAGCCAGACAACCTTCCTCCCCTCATCCACTGACTGTGCTAACCCTCATGTCCAACTTTGGGCCACTGTCTCTCTCCTACACAAATAATCACTTCTCATGCCCATGATCTCACTCTAAAATTTGAACAGATCAGACCAAGAACCTTCAATATCCTGATGTTAGCATGGACTCAGTTTTCAATCCAGGGTGTGCTTCAGAATTACCTAGGAAGCTAAGTCTAAGATGATGACAACATGAAAACTTTTTAAAATGGTCAAGGAAATGTATTTTTATGCTGGCTCCTCCATTAAAGCCCTATCTTTAACTAACTTATTTTAAGTGAGTTCTAGGTTGAGATTAAACAGCTCATTCTTCTTATAGCATAAAGAACTGCAGGTAAGGCTAAAAAAATGTAAGACAGAAAATAAGCCAAGTAAAGTTCTAGCTATGCAGGAGGTTGAGCCAGGAGAACTGCAAGTTCAAGGCCAGCCTGGGCAACTTAGTAAGACTGACTCAACGTAGAAATTCAGAGGCCTAGGGAGGTAGCTAAGTGGCAGGGTGCTTATGAACATGTACAAAGTCCTCTATTTAATCCCTAGTACTGAGGGAGAGATAAAAAGTAGAATTTTTTTTTCTCCTCTACATTCTCAACTAAATGTTCCCAAATGCTATTCCTTTTCACCTGACAGCCATGCTCTAAGCTATCCATTATCCCTGCATCCACTGTTATTATCTGTAGCATGGTCTAGGGAAAGGGATACACAGACCCAGTTTCCCATTCAAATACTGCTCTTCCTCCCCTGCAGTGAGAGTGTCAACCAGTGAAGACTGGTATCTTCAGTTTCTGCAGAAACAATGGCCATGTGCACACAGTTATCACACTGAAAAGAGAAAAACTCTGTACAAATGGTGCTTTCTCTGATCAGAAGGAACACAGGTGATTATAAATGGTTTTAAATTGAATTCCTTAAAATTTCAGAAACAAGCACATATTAAGTAATAACTTAAAAGTAATAAAAATATCTTTATGGACACTAATTTCCAGATTTTCCCATTTAAAGCTAAATCACATTCATGACAGACAAAAACCCTCTAGAAGGATGACCTGTGTTTCAGCATCTCTGGACTACTTTCCACAGGCAGGTGTGAGAGTCCTTTCCCTGCATCCGTAGGCGGGCCAGTCGATCAGGCAGAGGCCTCCATGCAGCTGTCTGGCTCAGTGCCGGTACCCTATGTTCACCTTGAATTCACTGAACGTCTGCCTCCCATGTTCTTATTTTAGCCAAAAATCACTTGCAAATTGCAGCCATATGGCTGTGGGTACCTGAGGGGTCGTGACTAGGTTGGAGCAGTCCCCAGATGTCAGACCACTGGCTGAAGGGTGTTATCTTCCTTTAATATACATTTCCCATCTAACCAGCTTGTTAAGGCTAGGGATTATAAAGACAAGTAGTAAAGAAATATTCCTGAAGATATAAGCTGAGAGAAATATAGAAGCGGTGTGCCTAACCCGGGTTCCAGGCTTGAAGTGAAGGCTTCACGGATGCCTTCCAGCGTTAAACACCCAAGTGTGAGCTCCTGACTCCAAGGATCCTGTGTGTGTTTCTGAAGCAGGTGTATGATCCAGCAGTGTTCAACTGTTTGTATTAGATGGTATCATACTGGCTTTCCTTAACTTATAAACTTTAGTAATGATGCAGAGCAAGCACAAATGATCATCCAAGGTGGGAAAATAAAGGCTTTTTATGAATCTAATTAAACAATCCACGTATTTGTGGAACTGGCTGACTGACCCACAGCTCAGCATTAGATACTCTGACGTTAATGCAGAGACTAGTTCTATCAGGGTGGTCACATGTGTTGTCTAACAAAGGACAAGAGCTTGATATATTAATTCAAAATGCCCCCAAGTATCACTTTGAAAAAAAAATTCTAGGCATTTAATGAACATCAGGGTAAAAATCATGTGTTAACACAAAGGTTCCGAAACAAAGACTTTGTTCTTCATGGCTGTTTCCGATCCAAGAGGCAAAGCCAATTTCATTTGCGTATTAAATGTCAAATGTCACACACTATCATAATCAGTGGCCAGGATTCCTCATTCCTCTTTACTTTTTAATTAATTTTTTAAAATGTTAAGTCTGTGTACACTTGGCAGCAGTACAAATTCAGAAATGGCCTACTTTTCATTTCTTCTGAGATGGTATTAGTAATTCTGATGAATTAAACTGGAAAAATTCCCAGAGCGAGGCGGGTGTGAGGCTGGGAGAGATGTGACCTCACTCAACCTATAATTCATGGCTGACTAGAGACAGCCATGTCTGTACTGGAAGAAAGTAGGCAGGGTCTTCCAGCCCCTCCTGAAAAATTCCCCAGAGTAAACTCAGGCATATACTTCTTTAAGACAGCAGCAGATACCTGCTAGGCACAGATAATTCCACAGAATCCAACCTCATGACATGAGAGTTGCATATAACACATTACATGGAAAAATAGTTGGTCACAAAGAGAGTGTGATTCAGCTTCACTGAGAACAAAGATGCCTCCCTTCAGAAACCACACATACACAAGCGGCAAGGCAGCAGCTTCCACTATGCAGTAGAAATATGGCTGAGTTTTATTTTTCCCTTTTTGCCTCTCTGTGCTTTTGGGTTATCTGAAATAAGTTATTTTTTCTGCTAGAAAGAAAAACATTTATGTTCCCCTTTTGCTCAAATTACTCTTTTTATTAGTATTTTCAATACATAATGATAACAATCAGATTAAGAAACTGGTATATATACATAGTATATCTTGTTTATTTTTTTGAAACAGGGTCTCAACTCTGTAGCCCAGGCTGGTCCTGAACTCACTATGGAGCCCATGTTGGCCCTGGACTCATGGAAATCCTCCTGTCTGAGACTCCTGAGTGCTGGGACCCTGCCCAGCTTTACATGGTGCTGGGGAATCGAACTCAGGTACTTAGAACTTGATTTAGTGCTTGCTAGGCAAGTGCTTTAACTGCTGGGCCATTCCTCCAGCTCCTACATAGTACATCTTGAACATTTTTGTTTCTCTTCCCCCTTCATACCCTCTTACTCTGTCCACAAAGTCTACCTTCCTGTTTTCTTTGACCTTTCTTTTGTTCTTTTTTTTTTTCATATTTTGGGGGAAACAATTTATATCCCTACCTAGAAGTTTCAACATCACAGAACAACGTACAGGAAGTGCCAAACAGGATAGTAGTAACTGCTCTTCAAAGTTTGGGCACGTGGAAGGAAGACTGTGAATGATCTATTCCCCTCCTCAGCCCGAGAGGAAACCTTATGCAACATCAAAGCACTACTCCAAGACCATCAGATTAAGTGACAATCTCCGCGTGTTACCTGGATTCGGTTCAACTCTACCACAGGACCATGCTGGCGATCTCGCACCATAGTTGCTTGGACTACTTTTCGGAAAGCTGCTTCCTAAAATGTGTCAAACAAACAAGATTTAGAATCTGATTTATAAAGTGTCATCCACAAATAAATCATGTCATTGTTTTGTTTAAAAGCTTTCTAAGAATCAGACTTTCTTGAGAAAACTGTCAACTTTCTTTCTGAGGTTGTGAAGCCATGGTGGAGTAACTGGGCACTGTTGCAGGGCTAGGGACAGGGAAGCAAGGCCACAGGTGGGCAAAGAGGCAGGGTGCACAGGAAAAGCTGGGAGTGAAGCAGGGAAGTCCTGGGCCTGACAAGCACCTGCTCTGACTCAGGTCTTGAAGATAGAGGCTTCACTGCCAAACCACAAGTCCAGCAGCAGCAGGGATCAATGTTAAGTTAGTATTTATGCCACAAATCAGTTGTGAGTCAAGGATCCTGTGGGTCTAGCCAGACTGAGAGGAACACACTGTAAAACACACTGAAAGAAACTTGGGTGCTCAGAGTGCAGGTGGTCGGAATATGCAGGTGCCACTGTAAGGACTCAGGAACCACTCAAGATAAGACAGGCTACCTGCCTGTAAGGATGGAGCATGGGTGCAGGCACAGCCATACCAATGGGAGGAGGAAAGGGGACTCGAGGGACTCTCAAGGGAGGGAGAAGAATTGGAGGTACCCTCTGCACAGTCCCACTGCCACCTGTTCTTCTGAGTGTCCACCTACACACACAGGCAGTGTCTCCCCAATGAGAGAATTGTCCTCTTTGAGTAGCCCAATATCACCCACCCTTCCTGTAGAATTCTCTTTGTTGCTCTAAAATTAGAGACAGTAACACCTCTTACCTCCCCCAAAGACTGTGACACCACCAACCCTGAGCCATTCCACCACAGGCTTCCTGCACATGCCCTGTTGCTGAAGGGTATTCCAGATACTTGACTGTTGCTGCCTTACTACAGAAGCCCAGACACTGCTGACTCGGCTGCCCACATGCTCTGACTTCAGCCCCAGGAGGTATCAAAGACTCTGAGACACTCATTTTTTCCTTCTCTACCAAAAAAGGTATATTTTCCTTTTGTCACCTATTGTCACTTCTACTGTGACAAATAAAACAAAGATGAAAATAATTCAGTTTGAAACATTTTAGTATTCTAAATTGATCAAATTGTTATCAATTTTACCTGCCTACAGTTCTTCCTGTGCCCATCAACAGAGAAAGAATCTCACCCTTACACACGATCCTCATCACTTGACACACTTAGGCACATGTGAAAGTAAAATGCATGAACCTGTCTTATTCAGAAGAAACTGTTCTAGCTATATGGAGATTAAGTTAAGGAAATTCTAAAAAAAATAAAATTTCTTTGAATAGGACCCCAACACATTTAAAATTATATCATTAAGAATACTACCCTCTTTGATAACAAAATCATACAACCAAATGATTCAAACACCTCAATTCACCTTCTGTATTTTTCTCCCTACACAAAGATTCCCCTACTGTTTAATAACGAGCCCTTTACAGACTGTTTTGTTGAGCTGCTTGTCCAAAACTTGACAACTTCCAGTAACCGGAACTGCCTTGACTCCTAAATCATGAGTTCCTTTTCTAGAAAGCTGTAATTACTGTAAAAAGTCAGAACTTGCCTGGTGACTTTAAAATGCCCTCATTCCCAGTTCTATTCTTCTCTTAAATTACCACTGGGTGAGAAACCTCTACCTTACACATCCTGGCGAAGTTTCACACTCTATCTCTGACGCTGGGCGCCCTCTGCTGGACATTCCTGGGAGAAGGCGTTTCCTCATTACATTTCTACTCTGAGTCAGTGCAGGGAACCTCTGCATAAATAACAGCTCAGCTTTATGGATTCCCACAGGCTGCCATCTACCTTCTGGAAAGGCAGGACGAAGAGATCCCCAGAGAAAGACGTAGTACCGTACTACTAGTCTTTAAATATAAACTCCAAATAGAGGCTTTTCTCTATTTTTATACTGATATATACTGAATACTTGAAACTGAGATTGGCACATAGCAGACATTCAGTGAGCACCTGCTGAATGAGTTGAATTCTATATTCTACATTCCCAGTAAAGGAATTTTTGTTAAATTAAAATTCAAAAAAAAAACCCAGTATCACCTATGTTACAGATTTCTATAAAATACCTTTCCCTGGGATATCAGGATCCCTCGCAGAGTGTCAAACCCAACAGAAGGCCCAAGTCCAGTTTCGTCAAGAGAGCCCTCCAGGTCAAACATGGGGATACAGGGGCAGAAGAGCTCTGAGATGTGATGTAGCAGCAGCAGCCGGTTTCTCAAGGCAATTATGGGAATCTCCTGCAGATGATTGTACTCCATGGGGACCTGAAACATTGAAACTTTGCTAAGTCAAAACGTGTCAAATTCATAGAAAAGCCACAGTTTTAAAATAAATGATGAAAAATATTCCCCTCCAAAAAAAGCAGTAAAATTTCTGAGTTTGTTGCTTCAGGAATAATAGTATTTGACAGTTAGAGTTAAATAATGTAACAAAAAATGCTAAAAGTACATAAAAATATATTTAGCAAGAAACATGTAAACTGGGCCTAGTGACATAGGTCTATAATCCTGGCACGGTAGGAGGCTGAAGAGGGGGACTGCAAGTCTGAGCCCAGTCAGGGCATCTTAAGTGACTTAGCAAGTCTCTCTCTCAAAATAAAAAATAGAAATAGGCTGGGACAGAAATGTACTTCAGTGAAAAGATCCTGTGCAGAAATAAGGAGAAGAAATGTACATGGTGGCGTATGTCTATAATCTCAACATTCTGAGAGACTAAGGCAAGAAGATCATAAATTCAAGCCCAGCCTAGGCAAGGTCAACGAGATCCTGTCTTAAAAAAATAAAAAGGAGGGATAAGCTGAGTGTGAAGGCCCTGGGTTCAATCCCCAGTACTCACACACAAAAAAAGGCATGTATCAGTTTTGTTTACAAGATAAGATGGAGAATACAAGGCAAAACACTGATATCTGTCCATCTGTTAGCATGAATACTAAGGTTCTTAAAAGGTCCATTTTGTTACACTAAGAATTCAATGAAATACCTCTATAAACAAAAAAAGCAAGCATATGTGGCATATGCTTTCACATGCATGATCCCATATGAAGGGAACAAGTCTTTCACAATGCACGCCCCTTCTCACTCACTTGCCCAACCAGCACTGACCTGTGCGGGGAGCTTGCCGGCACTGGCAGGCTTGCTGGTCGACCAGGCCAGGGTGTGCGCAGAGCCACAGGCCACACGGTTGACCTTCTTACCCTGAAGGGCAGCTACCAAGCGAGGCCTCTGGATGGCATTTGTTGTTCCATCTCCTAGTTGTCCCTCATCATTGTCACCCCATGTATAAACTTCGCCTAAATCAAGAAAATGAGTAAGAACTTGGACACAAGAAAGAATTAATGCTAAGTGCCTATGTCTTCCCAACATAAGTGTTAATTTTCATTGCCTTTCTACCCAGTGTTGGTGATAACCTCCCTGAATATGAACATTCCTGATGAAGATGTGAATACACTCTAGCTACACATCCAAAGAGGACCGTGTACTTCCTGGGACTCTCCACATCCCCTTCCAGCCAACATGCCTTTTCTAATTGACCAAGAAAGGCACAAGAATCTTATCTTTAAAATCTACCAGTATTAGTTCCTTAGTTCACAGGACCAGGCATGTTAACTGCAGAAACTCTCAACTAGAACAAACATTAAAACAGAGTGCACTATCCCTAATCACCCAAACTGTTCTTGGATGTTAAACAAAGAAGAGAAAGTTCTCAGGAGAACAAAATCCAGTGTTTAAAGAACACATAGTTCCGAGCACAAATTTACTCTTTATTGTTTGTTTACATCATGTGTGAGTATGTGTGTGGGTCAAACACCACGAGTTCACACCACTACCTATAGAACCAGTTTAGACCATAGTGTTCATTCTAGTTTTCTCTCTTCACACTTGTATTTCCGTCTGCATTTGGAGGTAATCTTGGATCATATTATCTCATTATCTCTCCTCAATGGTTTAGCCACTTCAGCTTTGCGTAAGCAGCATGCCACCATTCCCTTTCTCCTCACCAGGCATTGTGTGTCCTCATCTCAATCTGAGTCACTTCACAGAGCTGCACTGAGCCAACTACCAATGGTGTCTTCCTCCTGTGAGTTCTCCTCATTCTCAAACTTAAAAACTCTTAGCTCAATAGTGTCATGATACGGTATTTCTTAAAGGATTATTACTGTATTTCCACAACTGGTTTATGATCATTACTGTTTACTATTTCTTTTCTTTTCTTTTTGAGACAGGGTCTTCCTCTGTAGCCTAGGCTGGCCTTGGACTCAAGGAAATCCTCCTGCCTCACCCTCCAGAGTGCTGGGATTACAGGCTTGCACAACCATGCCCAGCTTTATGTGGTGCTGGAAAATAGAACTCAGGGCTTGTGCTTGCCAGGCAAGTACTTCAAACTCTGTGCCATTCCTCCAGCCCCTGTCTACTATTTCTACTTTTCTGTTTTTATTACTCTCTCTATATCTCCCCTCTGGATCTGATAGAATATCTGTTCCCCTTTCTCTCCTCTTCTGTCTCCCTTTTCATCTTTCCTCAACATGATGATTTTACTTTCATGAATTCATAACTTTCTTGGTAATTCTATAATGTTTTTGGCTCCTTCTCTCCTTTCTTCATGATCAATATGACATTTATTAATTTTAATTTGGCTTTTCTACAACAATTTTGACCTCGTCTTCTGTTACTCCAGTTTTGATTATGACAGTTCTGAAAGAATTGTTTCTGGGTTTTTTATTGTTGTTTTTGTCTGCTTGCTTTGACACAAGGTCTCACTCTGTAGTCCAGGCCCGTCCTGAACTCACTACGAAGCTCAGGCTGACCTTGAACTAATAGCAATCAACCTACCTCAGCTTCCCCACTGCTGGGATTACAGGTGTGAGCCACCAAGCCCGGGGAATCAATCCATGGTCTTGAGCTTGCTAAGCAGACAATTTAACTGCTGAGCTGTCCCTCCAGCCCCTCTGTATTTCTATAGTTGCTTTACTTTATGGTCATGGTCGTTAGTGTTATTTCCTCCCTCATGAGTGAGCTAGAGATCAAACCTGGCACACCGAAGACAGAGAGTGGGCACACCGTTGCTAAACCTCACCCACAATCTAGTGATGAGAAACTGTATATTAGTCTATTCAAACCTAGCTGTGCTTGAACTTGTGCAGATGCTTTAACCTAGAGAAAAGGAGAGATCAAACAGTCCGCTGCAACAATACAGCCCAAGTGGGCACCACAAGGAAGGGCCTGAAGTCTTCCAGTTCAATATCCATCCCTGTAGCAATAGGCAGGATTAGTAACTCTGTGGACAAAGAATCTACACAAATCTCAATGCAGAAATACAAAAACCATGAAAAAGCAAGGCAACATTACTTCTCCAAAAGAATACATCAATACTAACAGTTTCCAATGATACTAAGGCGGGTGAAATACCAAACAATGCAAAAATGATTATAGAAGTGATCAACTGGGGCTGGAGAAATTGCTCAGAGGTTGAAGTGCTTACCTAGCAAGTGCTAAATAACCAAGTTAGATTGTCCAGCACCACATAAGCTGGATGTGGTGGATCACACCTGTTATCCCAGCACTTGGGAGGCTGAGATAGGGGAATTGCTGTGAGTCCAAGGCCAGCCTGGGCTACACAGTGAGTTCAGGACAAGGCTGGGCCACAGAGCGAGACCCCATTTTTGAAAAACAAAACAAAACCCAAAGAAGGAAAACAAACCTTGGTAGACCAATAGAGAATAGAAATCTTTGAAATGAAAAGTTCCATAAATCAAATAAAACAGCAGACAGCTTCATCAGCACTTCAGAACATACAGAAGACAGAGCTTCAGTGCTTGAAGATAAGGTGGGCATTATCACATTCAGACAGTGGTACAGAAAAATAAATGTAAAAACTATGAGTGAAACAAACAAGACCTCAAAGACACAATTAAAAGAACAAAACTGCAACTTTGTACAGCAGACAAGTACACAGAGATATAAACAAAATGCACAGAAAATCTACTTGGTAAAAAAACAGAAAATTTCCTAAAAAAAAACAACAAATAGCCCTGATGTTCCATTAGGTCTTAGAAAAAAAATAAAAACCTGTAGTAGGCAACTTTCCCATTGGAGGGAGAAAATATTCCACACCTGCCAACTTAAAGGAAGTGAGGCAATCACTGGGACTCAGTTTGGAGTGGGTTTAGTCCATGATTGGCTGGCTCCAACAGCCTGGCAGAAGAAAGCTGTTCAACCCATGTCAGCCAGGAAGCAGAGAGAAAAGGGAGGAGCTTTTCATCTTCCAATGTTGGCACTCATAATTATTAATTTACCTGTCAGAACTCCACTGTGTTCTACAAATTTTGCTATGTTGTGTGTCTGTTGTCTTCTGAGTCTAGAAATTTTTAATCCTCCCAAACTTCTTTAGTGACCTTATGATCATTCAAAGCTGATTCATTTGGTCCCCATGTACCTCCATAGGTTTTTACGGTCTCTTTTGCTGTTGGTTTCTAACATGCTCAATTGCGATCTGATAAAGATTCATGGAGTTCTTTTAGGGTGTCGTAATTGTTGTTGTTAAAACTTGCTTCACGGTTTATTTTAGAGAACTTTACAAGAACTACTGAAAATAGTCTGTATTTCCTTGTTGTGTGGAACATGTGGCAATCTGATAAGTCCATCTGATTTATAGTGCAGCTTAATTCTGAAGCTTGTTGGCTCTTTGTCTGATCAGCCTATATGAGAGAATCAGTCAGTAAAGTCACCCTTTAAAACTGTACTGGTTGTCTTTCTGTTCCTTTATGTTAAATACTGCTTATTTGGATACCCCAATATTTGATGCACATATGCAAGTACATGTTTATTTCATAACATTTTGTTAATGATGTTTGCCTATACTAATAGGTAGTTAACCTTATTTGTCTCCTCTGAAGTCTGCTTTTCTAAAATGAGTATAGCTAGTCCTACTTGCTTTTACTTTCCATTTGTAGGGAATATCATTTTCCATCCTTTCATTTTCACTGTCTTTGTGGGTGAGGTATTTCTTGCAGGCAACATACAGTTGGATCTTGCTTTTTAATCCAATCTGCCAGTCTGTATCTTTAAGTGGACAATTAAGACCATCTGCAGAGGGTTATTATTGGTAGGTAGGTAACTACTCCTTTATTTTGTTGGCTTTCTTAATTTTTATTCTTTTTTAAATATTCTTTTGCTTGCCTTTTTGTCTTCTCTGTATGTTTCCTGAAGAAGCTTTCACAGTGTTGCCTTAGTGGTCATGAATTTCTTTCATTTCTGATCATCTTAGAATGTCTTTATTTCTCTTCCCACTGTAATGAATACATTTGTTAGATACAGTAATTTAGGTTGATTATTTTCTTTTTGGAGCTTGAAATTTACTATTCCAGGCCCTTTTGGCCCTTACAGAATTTTTATTGAGACATCTGTATTTGGATAGGTTTGCCTTTAAGTGGTTTTACCTTGCAACTTTCAATATTCCTTCTTTGTTCTGAAATCTTGACATTTTAACTATAATATGCAAGAAGGAGGTACTTTTCTGGTCTTGTCTTATTTTGGGGGTTCTACTAAGTGCCTTCTGTGCCTGGATGTCAAGCATTAGAAAATTCTGCACTCAACCTCCAAAAAGCTAGCATCCATTTCATTATACAAAATGCATTTAGTCTGTCTCTAAGAGTCTCAAAAGACTTTAGAGTACCAGTACTGTTGAAAAGTCAAAGTCCAAAGTCTCCTCTGAAACTCAAAGCAAAGTTTTAACTGTGAGCACCTCTAAAAGGTTGAGAAATCAATTCCACTTGAAGTTATTCCAAAGTACAACAAAATATGTACAATCAATCTAGCCAAAGGGATAAAGAATATCTACAACAAAAAGTACACAACACTGAAGAAATAAACTGAAAAGTACACTAGATAAAAAGACTTTCCATGTTCATGGACTGGCAGAATTAATATTGTTATATTGGCCAAATTACTCAAAGTGATCTACAGATTCAATACAATGCCCACTGAAATACCAGTAACATTTTTTAAAGAACTTAAAAAATTAAAATGTATATGGAAACATAAAAGATCCAGAGAAGCCAAAGCTGAAAAAGGAAGTGCTGGAGGCATCATAATACGTGACTTCAAAACATGCTATATAACTATAGTAACAAACATACACACCGACACCAACAGGAAAAGGGGAGAGAGGGAACAGAAGGGACAAGAGGGAGAAAGAAGAGGTGACAGAAACAAACATACCTCGGGGATCAAACACATGGTGAAGAAAAATAGCAAGTGGTGCTGGGAAAACAGATTTGCCTAAGTAGAAGACTGACTCCTATCTCTTATCCTGTATATAACCAATTCAAAAATGGATTAAAGAACCATAGATAAGACCTGAAAGTTTGGAACTGCTAGAAGAAAACATAAGAGAAACACCCGAAATCATAAGCAAGGGCAAAGACTTTCTAAATGAGGCACTAATAAATGACAGAAAATGGTAACACAAGTCAACTAACAGCTTCTGAAAGTTGGCAAGCGTGAAGAGAGAACATGCAGAATGAGAGAAAATCTTTGCCAGCTCTCATCTGACAGAGGTTAATATCCAGAGTAAACTAAGAACTAAGAAAAATTAACAATAAATTAATAAATGGGCTAATGAGCAGACCAGATACTTCTTGAGAAGCAAAATAAACAGCCTAAGTACATGAAAAAAATGTTTTACTTAGCCCTCAGGAAAATTAGAATCAAAGCTACACTGAGTTTCCATCTTACCCCAGTCAGAAGAGCTATCATTAAGAATAAAAAACAAAACAAAACAAAATAAACAAACAAAAAACAGGAAGGGCTAATGACAATGCAGGGAAAAGGGAGCCAATACTACACTGCAGGTGGCAATATGAAGTAGTACAACCACAATAAAAAATCAGTAGAGAAGTTGATGTAGCTACTTGTTATATTCCCCCCAAAATTCAAGTCAACATACTATAGAAACACTTGACACCTCTGCTTACTGCAGCCCAATTCACAATAGCGAAACTATGGAATAAGCCCAGGTGAACTATAGAAAAATGAATAAAGAAAGTATGGTGATATATATAGCATCATACATGTACAAAATAAAGCATTTTTCAGCCATTAAAAGAAACAAAATTATACCAATGCAGGCAAATGGATGGACCTAACGACTATGTTATGTGAAATAAGTCAGATTCCGACAGAAAAAAGTCATATTTTCTCTCATATGTGAAATGTAAAAGAAAAAAAAAGAAGAAAAAGTGAGAAGAGATGATACAAAAGAGAAAAAAAAAAGAGGAGGAGGGAGAAAAGGTTAAGGGTATAGTGGGAAGTCAATGACTCAAGCATTTTATACACAAGTAAGTCTGTCAAAATGAAACTCATTAATCTGTTTAATATAAACAGAAATATATCATCAGTGATGGGACATAAAGAAACTGCAAGTCACCTGAAAGGATGGATTAAGAAGATCAAAGACACACAATTTTAATCTACTGAGGAAACACCAGGGAAAAAAATGGTAAGATGCTACAAAATAACTTGGCTTCAGAAGTATCAAGGCCCAAAAGGCCCACAAGAGTAAGGAAGCATCCCAGGACAATGCTAGTCAACTAAGGAAGTGTCGTCACAGGGCAGGGAAGATGAGGGGACAAGTCTTCATAAACTGTAACATACCATGAGTAGGAGGTAATATTAGGTGAAACACAGACAACTGAATCTTCTGGCTGGACAGGCCTGTTGAGATCATGTGAGAGTGTTCCCTTTGCAGGAACACACACTCATATGTTCAGGGTTGAGGCACCAGTCCAATAACTAATTCTCACATTCATCAGAACGCAAAAGTTTTATAATGTACTTCCAACTGTTTTATGAGATTGTGATTTAGTCCAAATTTGTAAAAAATAATAATAATAACATCAATCGAACATAAAGTTGCAGCAAATTCTTGAAAAAGAACTACAATGTCATTTTGCCGAAGGCCATGAGGTTTGCTTATCCACACAAAACTCTTCAATCAATGAAATGATTGATGGATACATTTACATAATTAATCAAAGGCCTTAACAGGAAGGACAATTTGGTAAATGTATATTTTAATGAATTGTGGTACACTAGTTATCCACTGCTGCCATAGGAAATCATAGCCTTCCTGGCTTAAATAACATACATTTAGTATCTTTCATTTCTGTAAGTCAGAAGCCTAACAAGGGTCTCATTTTTGAGAGGCTGAAGGAGAGAGTTTCTTTGCTCCTTGGACAGTTTCAAGAATTTGGTTCTTTGAAGGACTGAGGCCCAGGTTCTTTGCAGGCTGTCAGCTAGTCTCAATCTCTAGAATCTGCCTCAGTCACTGGCCCCTTTCTCCATTCTGAAAGCCAGCAACATTTTAAAAATCTTTCCTGAGTCTCCTCAGCCACATTTCCCATTGAATTTTGGCATTCTTTTTTGTCAAAGCTTCTATGTTGTTAGTCTGAACCTACTCATTAACCCAGAAGAGCTTCCACATCACAAGGCTGGCTGGCCAACAACATTAATTCTAATATAAGCCCCTCTTGCTATTGTATCAGGGTCACCAAGACCACTCTACAGTCTGTGATTCATTGGAAGATCTCACAAGACTCCGCATAACTGCACTGTAATAAATCAGTACAGTGACCCTGAAAAGACATAGCAAAGTCAACCAAGAGGCATAGGCCGGGGAAGGCCAGGAGTCGGAGTGCCTCTCAGTGCAGTCAACATGGCACAGAATTCCCACAGCATCTAGAAGTGATGACATATGTGAAGTGCAGTCTACCCAGAAAATGCATCAAAACTTGATACCCAGGGTTTTCACTGGGACAGAAAGTGGCACATACCAAGTTTCAGACTCTAGAGGAAAACAGGTTTCAACATGGATCACACTATTCATACAGTTTGGGCAAAGCAGGCCACAATCCTCACCTAGAAAATGAGGGGAGAGCCCTCCCAGGATTATACTTCCCAGCTGGAGACCATCCCTGCGGCAGGTACTCTAAGGACAGCACTGGAGGCCAGCTCTGCTAGTTCTTTCCTATACAGTCCTGTAACATATTATCCTGACATGTGTGACACCAGGGGCTAAAGATGCAGGGTCCAAAACTCTGCTAATACACATGGACTCTCAGGACACAGCACAAGTCTGTGATACTACTCCCCTCTTTTGCAGTATTTATTTATCCCTGAGCAACCCTTAGCTTTATAGGTCAGATCTGAAATGCTGGGCCTTCCACATACCATCCTCTGTGCAGCACACACAATGCAGGGAGCCAGTGGCAATGGCAATAACTTTCTTTCCCTGTAGTCCTTGCACCTGCCGAGGTCTTCGAACATGGTCATCAGATCCATGACCCAGCCTGTGATAATCACCTTTGCCCCTGTACACAAAGGAAGCATGGAATGAACTCAGCAAGCAAGGTTCACCTCATTTCTATTCTGCTGCCCTCCTGGGACAAGCCCTGAACTCCAGGACATAAAAAGCCTAGGAAAAGGCAGTTAATATAGCTTCAATTAAAAATCTGATTTTGGTGGCAGTGAAATAAATAGAATCTTACATACCAGGTATACACAGCTCCAGATTTGGTAAGGGCAACAGAAAACTGGGATCCACATTCCACTTTCACCACTCCAAGACCAGTCAGAGAATCGATCTAGAAGGGGGAAGGTCCAATTAGACAGACTTCATCAAGGTTCTTGCTGACTAGTGCAACGCCATTAAGAGTTAATAGAAATATAACAGGAAGTCTAAAAACCCATGCAGAATATTTAAAACTTTAAACTTTTTTTTTAGACAAGGTCTTGCTGTGTAGCCCAGGCTGGTACTGAACTCACTATGTAGCCGATAACCTTGGACTCATCGCAATTCTCCTGCCTCACCCTCCTCCTCCTACCTAGACCTTCTTAATTAAGAAAGCCCACATAGACTTTAATATATATATATATATATATATATATATATATATATATATATATATATAGAGAGAGAGAGAGAGAGAGAGAGAGAGAGAGAGAGAGAAACCTTCTGTAACCTATAAAATGGCTGAAATACCATACACGTGAACTGGACAAAGCCCCAAACACCCTGGAAAGAGGCCACCTCAAGCCACATGCAGATGTTGACTGAGTATGACTGAGAGAGTAAATTCTCATTTTACTTCATTTCCACTGACTTAAATTTAAACTTAAACAGCTACACGTGGCCAACAGCTACTGTACTGTGTAGCACAGCTCAGAAAGAAAAGTGATGCTTTTGGGCCCAGGCTCTTTCCCCATCTGAGGGGTCACTGGTGCACAATATTCAGTCAGAGCAAATTCCAGGGGTACTAGAGTGCCAGGTGGCTCTTAGTTCTGCACGTGCACTTCCCAAGAGCAGAAAGAGAAGACAGTGAGCACACAGTGCTTTCCATTTACAGGACCCATGATATGCACAGTACCTCATTACACTTGTGCTCATGTGCGCCAGGCTACAGAGTAATAGGGAGATAACATAAATACACTGATTCCCTTATGTCTGTCAACCACATTTTTACAAGGGGAAAACCCATTCTGATAAAATTAAGTAACAGCGCAGTCACTTAGCTTGTGTGAACAAAGCAATGGACTCCTAACGCAGGCCTGTGGACTAGGGGACTCTATTCTCAGGTTGCTGTGGATAGGCCAGCCAGAATCATTCTTTCTGCAAACTCCAATACACCTCACAGCACGTGGCCTAGAACCCATGTACCACTGGAAGCTGAAGTGAGTGGGAACAATGTGTTACCACAGGCTCTAGAGTGCCAGCTGGATTATATCCATTACCCAAGAGGGCATAAGAAGCACTTAAAATATCTTACTGCCTTTGGACCCTTCATTCCTTTTTTAGTTATTTACACAACATATATTCCACAAAATGAGTAAAGATGAGGCTAAAAAAACTCCTGAGGAACACACAAAAGGAGATAACAATAGCAGAGCCAAGGCTGTGAACAGGAAATACCTTCATGGGTACTTTGCAGCCGTCGCTGCCTCCTCTGCCAAGCTTGCCATAGTCCCCATCTCCCCAGGACCAGACAGTGTCGTCATCAGTGAGGCAAAGGGTCTGAGCATCGCCGCTGCCACAGGCAATGTCCACCACGCGGTGGCCCTGCAGCACCTCCACCTTCAGAAAAGGGGTAGGGTTAGCTCAACACACACGACAAAAGCTTACAAGTGGAAGGCTTCACAACACACCACTTCCTCTACAAGCATGTCTATTTTAAGCCTTTATAAATAACAGTAATCTTTAAAAAATTTTTTTCTCTATTCGAACAACACAAATCTAAATTGTAGAAACAAGTATCAATGTTCCAATGAGTCAATCTTGCAGTGCAATGGGCTTTGAGGAACCAAAACATTTTCCCAGGTGCCAACTAGCATTTACCATTACAGTTAACTGTGGCGCACGCCTCTAGTCCCAGCAGCCTGGAAAACTTAGCAAGATTCTGTTATCACAACAAAAAATAAACAGGGCTGAAGATGTAAGCTCAGTATGAAGAACTGGAGGGAGAGTAGAGGGGGGACAGAGCAGGAGGAAATTCCTGAACAAAACGTGCGGTGGGGCGTCCCATAAAAAAGTAACATCTATCACTTTTCATCCACTTGAAACTTAACTTACTAATACCTGCTGCTGTTGTCCAGAAGCCTTAGTGTAACTTCGGTGATTAACACATATTTTACATGTATCAAACAATGAAAACTACACGTCATGTGAGATTCCTTTTTACTGACACACAATTAAAGAGATGAATTACTCATCTGTCATGTTTTAAACAGATACAATACTTGAGGAGATGGCTATAAATTATTATAGTAGTACAATATGTACTACAGTTCATACTATACGGTTATGGCTTAATACTACATCTCTGCAGTATGTTTATATTTCTCTCAACTTCAAATGGCAACGTGGACAGTCTATAAGAATTTGCACAAGTTTTGATAAATTTTTTTCTAATACTACACATCAGACTCAGGTCCACAAACATGCCAAGTAAGCACACTGCCACTATGTAGGAAACCCTGAGTTCTCACTTTTCATAATAGATTTGTGAATATTTAATGGTAATACACAACAAAGCAAACTATTATCTACATAGATTTTATAAATTCATAGCATATCTAATTTTTCATAATCCTACTGGTGTACATAGGCTACCTAAGAACCATTTTTTGAATTAGCACAATCAAACACAAAAATTCTGCATATTTAAGTGGACGCACAAAATTCAAATCAGTGTCGTTCAAAGGTCTACTGTACGAAGTAAGAGGACATTTTTGAATACAATCATGCTTAAGTGATCTATGGAAGGAGTATATATCAAGAATGGCTTTTCATTTCCATCAGAATGGAAATTGTAAAAATAAGCCCATGATCATAAATACTAAAATTATGAAATTATAAAAAGGGACATATATCTAATGTTTCAAAACTATAATGAAAAGAGCAACCTCCCCATTCCATTTCAACACTATGGAGCAAGCAGCCACATGGACCTTTGAATGCACTGTCTTCTCACCAGCTTTGGCTTTAATTGGTCTTCACTGTCACTGTGCCCCAGGCGGCCATACCGGCCTTTGCCCCACGTGTAGAGGTCTCCGGCTGCTGTGACACAGGCACTGTGAGCTCCACCAGCTGCAACATCAACCACTTCAATTCCTCTCAGAGACTCAATGACACGTGGGCGGTCACATGGACTGTAAGAAAACATACCAACTATAACTGAAATGTACTTTTATTCTTAAAAATTTTACCTCTATTGAGTATATTGTATTATTTCTGGACTACTCATTCATTCAACACACACCTTCCCAACCACACAGTAACTAAGTCAATGCAGAAGAATCATTCAGATCGGAACTCACAATTTCACAATTTCCTATTTCCCTTGACAGGCTATCAGAGAGTACCCTGTGATACAAGGATATACAGTTAGAAAAACACCACTGACACTAGGCTAACTCTGGCCCATGGTCTGTGGTTGAAAAGACCTCTGACTTGAGAATGGGCACTATACTTTTACAGGATTAGTTTTTAAAACTCATATGCAAAGCCTAAAATATTTACTACTCAGCCCTTTACTAAAAGTTTTCCGATCCTGCTACAAATCTACAATTCATTAAAGGAGTTTAAAAGTGGGTCTTTTATTAGCCAGGAATAAGAAATATGCTCTCTTACTAAGTTTTGAAAGCTCTTTATATATTTTGGGTATCAGATTTTAGATTTTATGATTTAAGTATCTTCACAGTCTATGGCATGTTTTTTCAATATTTTTATATATTTTTGAAGAAACAGTTCATAATTTATAATAAAGTACAATTTTTCATGTTTTTGTTTAATGAAGCATGCTTTTGGAGATCCATCTGAAACTCTTTGTCTAACCTAGAATCATAAAGGTTTCTCTCATGTTTTCTTCTAGAAGCTTTTAGTTTTATATTTTACATTGACAACTATTATTCATTTTGAATTAATGCTTGGATATGGTGCAAGGTGTAAAGTTAAGTTCATTTCTTACTATAAGCTTATACAATCATTCAAAACTATTATGGAGAAGACAGTCTTTCTTCCAGTGAACTAAATGTATTTGCATTTCTGTAAACAGTATAGTGGAAATACGTTGCATTACATTATTTTCAATACTCATCATCATTTGTGAGTCTATTCTGGACTCTGTTTTACTCCACTGCTAGATTTCTCTTTCCTTTACGCCAATACTATACTGCCTTGGCTAGTACAGGTTAAAATAAGGCTTAAAGTTGGATAGTTCAAGTCTTCCAATTTTTTTTTCTGTTTTTTTCTGTTTTCGTTTTGAGAAACAGTCTCACTCTACAAGTCCAGGCTGGTCTTGAACTTACTATGTAAACAAGTGCCTCCACCTTCCAAGTGCTGGGATTATAGGCATGCACCACCATGCCCAGCTCATGTGGTGCCAGGGCCTTGTCCTTGTTAGCCAAGAGCTTTACCCACTGAGCTCTGCTCCACTCCCAGACTTTGTTCTTCATTTCTGAAGCTTATGTGATTAGGCCCTGTTCTTTCTATATCGGTTTTGAGAGTGTTGAATCTAGATATCTGGGGATAACTCACAAATTAACAACAGTAAGTCTTTTGATTCATAAACACAGTATACTCCTCAATGATTTTAGTTAGGTCCTTTAAAAAATACTCTCACCAATATTCTGCAGATTTCTCTCTTTGAGTCACATTTTTTTGGTCAGATTTATCCCTGAATAGTTCAACTTTGAGAGAAATTATTACAAGTGATACTTTTAAGTTTTCATTCTGATTACACAGGTATATAGAGTTATACAAATGACTTATTTACGGATGGCATAACTTACAACACTGTTAACCTGAGTTATTAATTCTAGTAGTTTTTCTGTAGATTCATTAAGAATCTTTGCATAAACACTATCTGCAAAGAAGACAGCTTAAACTGGAAAGACAGGTATGTCTAAGCTGGACACCTTTAATTTCTTCGTAGCGCTTAAATGCGCTTGCTAAACTTGTAGTATATGTTGAATAGAAGTTGTAGTAAAAGGCATCCTTGTCTGTATGCTAAATACAGTGTAAGCTCTAGTTTGTTTTTTTGTTTTGTTTTGTTTGAGACAGGCTCTTATTCTGTAGTCCAGGCTAGTCCTGAACTCATTATGTAGCACAGGCTGGCCTTGAACTTACAGCAATCCTCCTGCATCAGGCTCGATAGTGCTGGGATTATAGGCATGCACCACCACACCTGGGTGATGTGGTGCTGGGGAATCAATCTTAGGGCCTTGTGCTTGCTAGGCAAGTGCTCTAACTATGTGCTACTCCTCCAGCCCAAGCTCTAAGTTTAACACAGATGTTCTTTGTCAGGTTAAGGAAGTGACCACTTATTCCTAGTTTTCTAGGTTTTTCGTAATCAAAAATAAGTGTCAGAATTTGCCAAATGCTTTCTCCCCTTCATCTACTGAGATGATAGTATGATTTTTTCTCTTTGTTTTACACTGACTGATTTTCCAATTGCTTTTCCAATGTTGAAATGAACTTATAATTTCTGGCATTAATCTCATGCAGTTACACTGCATTATTCATTTGTATCATGTTAAAATTATTTCTAAATCATTAAGACATTTCACATCTATCTTCTTCAAGGATGTTGGTTTGTACTTTCCTAAGAATGTCAAACTCTAGTTTTGATAAAAGAATAGAACCATGTTCAAAAATGAGTTTGGGAAAACTCTCTCCTCTTTAATTTTCTGACAAAGTTTGTAAAGAATTAAATTATCTAGTAGTTCCATGGATGATCTGTCTATAAAAAAAATTAATTTCTGAGAAATCATGTATCTTTGAGGAATATGCCCGATTCATTTAAAAAGTCATTTGTTGAATATATGTTGCAATCTTACAACTTCTGCATGATCTGTGGTAATGAAAATTCTGTTAGTCTAGAAATTTCACCAATTCCATTTACCACAAAGAACCAGATTTTGTTTCCTTTGATTTATTCTACTATTTTTTAAATTTTTATGTCACTATGATATTTCTTATTCTCTTTCTTGGGCTTGCTTTAGGTTTAATTTATCCTTCTTACTATAGCATCATAAGGTAGATGTTAAGGTCATGGTTTTGAGGCTTTTCATTTTAAAAATGTGTTTTATTTTTACAATTTCCATCTAATTACTGTTCTTCAATAATATGGGAGCCTTCCAGAATCAGCCTGGGCTTCTCCTTCCTGTGCTAGAGAACAAAAACCTGCAGAGAGTCCACTGGATAAATTTTTAGAATTAGCCTTGTTCCTCAATGTTCAGGCACAGAGTCTGATATCCAGTATCACTAGGGCTATTGCTTTATATATTTTGTCTAGTGGTCTTTTAATTTTGTTCTAGGATAGAAACTTGGCTGGTGGTTGCTATTAATTTTTTTTAAGTAAATAGGTTTCATTCTTCTGTTTAAAAATCGGTGTCACCTGTGTGTCCTACCCTTTCACTGTTGCCACTTCCTCTCCAGCTACAGTTTTGGTGTCATGCATGTTACACAAAGTACCAAGCAGGACTCACTGGATGACTGGGGAAGAAGGACAAAAGGCTTAATATATATGTAACACAAAACCTCATATACCTTTTTCCTTCTAATAAAGCAACCATACACATAAACCCATATATTGGCACAGGAACCTATTTCTAGCAATGAGCCATTAATACAATTTAATTTAAGCAGATTACTGCACTATGATTCTAAACAGGAAAATGTCAATACACTGTGCCTGCATTAAGACAAAGAAAAACATTTAAAATAATATTTTCCCATCATACCTTCTGTTGCCATGCCCCAACTTCCCATCTTCTGCCTCACCCCAAGAGTAAACTTCTCCTTCTGAAGAAAGGGCAAGGCAGTGCTTTCCTCCAGAGTTCACAGCTACCTTCTTAATGAACACATGCTGAATGGACTCCAACAATGTTGGGGTAGATACCGACTCTGTCCCACCAATCCCTAGTCTGCCACCAGCACCATAGCCAGTAGCATACAGCTAAGAAAAAGAAATAGCAACATCAGATTTTCATCTAACTATTCTTACGTTTAGTAATTAGCAAGACTAGTTACTTTTTTAAAATCATAGTACTGGGAATTGAATCCAGGGGTATTCCACCACTAAGCTGTATCTTTAGCCCCTTTCATTTTGGATTTTGAGTGAGGTTGTCATTAAGTTATTCACACTGGCCTCAAACTTGAACTCCTCCTGCTTTAGCCTCCCAAACAGCTGGGGTTATATATTATGCACTGAGGCATTTTTATTACAGAAAAATTAAATCTAAAATTGAAAATCACAGGAAAGTTTAAGACTTTGTATACATTGCTGCAATTTGAATGAGTGTTCCCTAGATATCTGTATAAAAGAGCTTTGTCCCCAGAGCAGCACGAGTGCCAGCTGGCAGAACCTTTGGGTAATGGGGGCTAATAATAGGAGGTCCTTGGATCACCGGCAGCAGGTTCTTGAAGGAGACCATGAAACTCTATTCTGTCGGCTTCCCCTTGCTGCTTTGCTCATCATGAGCGGTCTGCCTCATGCCTCACCACGTGTTCCCCACATTGCCATATGGCATCCCAGAGGTCCCAAGCAACACACATACCTAATCTTGGACTGGACTTCCAGAATTAGGACATAAATAAACCTTTCTCGACAGGTAAATATTTCATTATGGTGAAGAAAAGGTGAGTAGTATGCATATGCTTTATTAAAGCTCTAAAAATGAAAAGCTTACATGGCCACTACTGCGAACCCATTAGAGGAATAAGAAGCAGAGTTAGAGTGGTGACAAGTGAAATGACTTAGGTGCGGAAGATTAATATGTTAACCACCGTATGATTTCTCTGACTTGGAAAAACCCAGAACACAGACATTCTTTGGAACCATATGAAGTGACAGCCGGAGCCGGGGGAAGGGATAGGGAGGGGTGGGAGGGTAGAAAATGGGAAGGGATTGTGAAGTCGATATGATACATATGTGTACGAAACACCCAAATTCATTGTAATACTATGTATTACATTCATATATTAATAAAAATAGTGGGGGAAAAAAGTCTAAATTCACAAAATTTGTCTGAAAATGAAGCCTTGGGGCTGGGGGTATAGCTCAGTGATCATGGCACTTGTTTAGGAAGCCTGAGAAAAGCAATATTGGGGGGAAAAAAAGTCTGGGAACCTATTAAGTTGTTAATTGTTAAAAGATCAATCTCAGGGCCAGAAACCTCTCTTCCCTTCAATTTCTCATCCCCAGGGAGAAAAAAAAAAGTGGAAGAAATAAAGAAAAACTGATCTTAAAAGCAGTCATAGGCTTTTAGTTCGAGTAAATATTAGCATGATTATTGATATCCCATTAATAACAATGGACGCCAAAAGATAAAACTTTCACTAGAGTAACTGAAAATAATTACTAAGTGAAATTCTGTCATACTAGAAGAGGGGTTTCCAAATTAGAGTCTTGGGACCAAATCAAGCCCCTTTTTTTTTTTTTTTTTTTTGAGACAAGGCCTTGCTCTGTAGCCCAGGCTGGTCCTCAACTCACTATGCAGCCCAGACTGGCCTTGGACGCACAGCAATCCTCCTGCCTCAGCCTCTCTTGTGCTGGGATTACAGACAGATGCCACCCTACCCAGCTTATGTGACGCTGGGGATCTGAGTTCAGGACCTTGAGCCTGCTAGGCAAGCATTTTAACTGTTACACAATTTCTCCAGCTCTACCATCTATTTTCATAAATAAAATTTTACTAAATACAGCCATAATACTGACTTACAATAAGTCCATGGCTGCTATTATAGCTGTCAAACATGCCATGGCACAGAATGCTGAAAACACAATTGTACCCTATAGAGAAAATGTTTGCCAACTTTATGGTAAAATGAGGGAAAAAGAGACATTTTTAAATATACAAATAAAATACCAGAGAGCTGGGGCTGGAGGAATGGCTCAGTGGTTGAAACGTTTGCCTAGCAAGCACTAAGTTAAGTGCTAAGAATCTGAGTTCCATTCCCCAGCACCACATAAGCTGGGTGTAGTGGCACACACCTGTAATCCCAGCACTTGGGAGTCTGAGGCAAGAGGACTGCAGGGAGTCCTGGGCCAGCATGGCTACAGAGAGAGACCCTGTCTCAAAAAAAAAAAAAAAAAAAAAAATCAGAGAACCAACAAAAACTTTACAAAAGATACTGAAAGAGATATCTATATGTACCAATACTTCACTTTGGATATAATTATTATATATCACAAATACATACTAATAAAAAGAATAACTTTGGTGGGATAAAAGGAACCAAACGAACATATAAAGAAAATTTAAAAAGAACTAAGAAATATAAGCCATAGCACCTGAAAAAAAAAAAAACAGAAAGAGATATGCTTAAAGGGAAAAATGTATGCAGACACAGACGTAAGGCAGAAGAAATGGCAGTGAGCAGATGGGTAACACTGTGCAAATCCATAAAAACATTGTTTATCTAAACAACAAAACCAGAAATGTCTGAGGAGAGTGCAATAGGTTGGAACCAAAACAATGGGTGTTTTTATTATCTGGGAGGAAAGTAAAGAACTAATTAACTTTAGTTCATCACTATGCATGTTATAATAACCAGAAAAATACAGATAAAACTCTCCAGAGAACAGAAAAAGAATGATAACACTTCAACTCTCTGTTTCTGAAGCGAAAATTACCTTGATATCTGGTCTGCTGCCTCTGACACAGTTCCCTATTATCCTTTCTTCCAAGAATGCATACTCCTGTCTTTGAATGGGGGCTAGACCTAGAGACCAGCTTCTGATGAGTGGACTATGACTACACAGCTGAAACACCACACCTGTGACGGACTTATGGAATGTTACTAGAACTTCTATCTTGCAAGCACTCTCTCTGCTACCCTTTCCCTGGCGTGTGCTGACAGAGCTAGCTTGCATGCTGCTGAGATGTTCTAAGCACCCTAAGAACCAAAGGACGGCTGCAAGGGCTCAGGAAAGACTGAGCTCACCAATCAAGGGGTCACAAGAAATGGATTCTTTCTCTGTTAGCCACATGACAAATGCAACCTGGTTAAGAATTCTGAGCGGGGCACTCAGTGAGACTGTAAGATCTATTTTTTAGATTAAACAGAAAACTGACATAATGCCAAAACCTCAGAAGTCGTGCATAAGACAGAAACATTACAATATGATGTCTCACCGATGAAAATGTTCACAAACACAAACCAAAAATACACAAAACATATTCTGATCAAGTAGGGTTTAACTCTTTAAAAGACCAAAAAGGAGTGATGTGCTCACAGAACACTGCTAAATAGCCCAGTCTACACAGTGAGTTCAGGACCAGCCTTGGCTACTGAGTGATACCCTGTTTCAATAAATACATAAATACATACATAAATAAATAAATAAATAGAAAAGTTGGAAGTTCCACTCTCCCTGCAGCCCCCACCCTGGCCTGTTCTGAAGCTAGCTAGCCCGCTACTGAGATGTTTTAAGGGTGCATGGCAAAGCAAACCAAACAAAGGCAGCCTCTGCCAACAGCTCATAAGGGACCTAAAAAAGGAAAGCTTGTTTTATTGGAGAAAACCAATCTAATTCACTGTGTTAATCCACTAAAGGAAAAACCACCTATCAAAGAACATTTTTTGAAATGTAGAATGTTTGCCAAAATCAATATCACAACACTATGCTGATAGCACATTCTGGACCAAGAAAAGAACATGCCCACAACCATCTTCCTGCCTGATTTTATACTCCAAATCCAACCTGAGGTCTAGCTCCCTTTCTCTTACCCAAAAGCAAAAAACAAACACAAAGAAACCAAGAGAGTCAAACTGGAAACCAAGGAACAAACCTTGTTTACATAGTATGGTTCTCTACAAAGACAAAACAGAAAATCTTAATACGCATTACAGTAAGATCACCAACATCAAGTCAATATAAGAACATCAGCCACTTCTACACACCAGTTGCAGTGGTGTTTACCTTTATTTCCTCCTTTCTTGGGGCTGCAGGGCCGAGGGAACAGGGTCTTGCTCGGAACTCACTAGGTAGACCAGACTGGTCTTGAACTCACAGCAGTCCTCCTGCTTCAGACTCCCGAGGGCTGAGATTACAGGCGTTTGGCACCACACCCACCTTACGTGGTACTGGGAAATCAAACTCAGGGCCCTGCGCTTGCTAGGAAAGCTCTCCAACTGCTGCACTATTCCTGCAGCCCCCAAAATTCTATTAATCTTGAGAAAATATTTCAGTACAGAGATTTACACTTATGAGAACCAAACAACATATCTAGCTGTAACTATTTCAGTCTTAAGACAGTGTTAACACAAAAATGCAACCTCACCTTCCCATCAGCTGTCACAGCAAAAAGAGTTTGTTCTCCTCCAATTAACTGCACAGGCCTCAGAGTAGCAAGCGCTTCACAAGGAGTGGGAACTTTAACCTTTGCACCTTCAATGCCTCCGAGCTGCCCTCTATGATTATGCCCCCATCCATAAATAGTTCCACTGCCACCAGCAGAAAGAGTCCAGTCATCCGGACGCCTATAACAGACATTGAGAGAACATTGGGGAAAACTGCACAACAGACCTTTTTCCCTCAATGCAACATTACTTTTTGTTTCTGATATAATAACCTGTTCATCCACTGTACAAGTTGTTCATCTTGCTCTCTTTTAAAAATGTCATGGCTCTCATGAAGAATATCCAGGTTTTCGCTGTCTGCCATTAACTCACGAATTTTCTTAGCCACCTAGACAACACCATGATGAGATTATGAATCAAACATATATCTCAAGACTAAAACATTAAGGTAAATAAACAGGAAGAACCTCTGCCTGTACAATATGAGAGAATGCTAACATCAACACTGAATATACTTAGTAAAATCAGTATGGTTAAATTAAATCTAAGCTATTCAAAAGTGGATAGTAACATTACACTTTCAGCTTACTAAAAATAAACATCTGGCATATTTCACAATGTCAGTTTAAAATCATTTTCACCTTATGTGGTTTTTTTCTTTATGGTATTTCTTGGCAAGATAATTTTTTCTGTATCTCATAACATTGGCATCTTTTTGCACTACAGCCAAATTTTAAAAACTTGTTGCATGACAAAAGCAATTCCAAAATAATGTGCAATACCTCATCAAGAAACAAACGGGGCAAGGGTGTTCTCTTGTCCAGAGCCACAGCAACACGCGAGGCCGTGCAATACCGTCGGAACCAAGCCCACTTGTGCGTCTCAGCACAACAAGGTAGAGTATCTAGTTCCAGGTCACAAGCAAGAGCCACCAGTACCTGCAGCCACCAAATATTTAAAAGCATAGAGACACTCAAAAATGCAGTTAATATTCCACTTTGCCAGCACCATTTGCTAAAGATGACTGTCTACCAGCCAACATCCAGGGATTTCTGAGGATGTTTACTCAAAGCTCCTTCTTCCTTTATTCTTGATTTAGTTATTACTAACAGTTCCTGGAGATGCATCTTACACATGGGTCCTTAGATCCAATAGCTGCTACTACACTTATTGCCTCTGTCAACCAATAATAGGACCTGCGTACTTCAAATCATGTTAATACTTAAGATAATAGATTAACATATATGTATAATGGCTTAGAACACAAATCATTTTGAGTTTTTTTATATTCAACTTCAGCAATGTCCAACAACTGCCCTAAAAGGCCTAGAATACAGTGCCCTATACATAATAGAACACAGTGGCTTTCTGAGCCAAACCACTACCTTAAAATAAATATTACCTTAAAGAATGGACTATGGAGTAACTGTTTGCCACCTCTCACAATAGGATCTTCATATTCAAACTGCCTTTGTAAAGCTTCCGGAAGGCCTTTTACCAAAGCAGCCAGCGCACTGCCTGTAAAACTCTTCAGAATAAAAGAAAATATTCTATTATAGAAGTCCAAAATGCAGGGGAGTTCCCAGTTTGTTTAGTTCTTTTAAGTCAGAGGTTTCATTATGTCGGTATGACTCACTCTTACAAAACGCTTACTGAAATTCTCAAGTAGGCAAAACACTAAAAGGACATGAGACTACAATAAAAGAGTCTGAGCATGCATCTCATGACAGCTAGTCTTGATTTCAGAAGAGCCACTCTCAAGAAAATGTTCCTGTCTGGAGTAGTGCTGTTAATGCCAACCACATGGAGGCGCAGGGGACTACCTCGTGGAGCACAGTAACAGGGACATGGCCAGTCAGACTGGTGTAAACTTCAACGAACAGTCTGACATTCAGAGCTACTGACATACTAATTTTTTTTTTTTAATATCGAAGTCAAGCTTGACCCAGCAACATAAGGAACAGTCAGAATGAGACAAAGGCCTCCTTCTGTTCTGGGGAATTTTCCCAAATCTACTCAATGATTTAGAAGTTTAAATGATTAATGCAACATTTCCCAAAGATAGCATGCACAAAACTGTGCAATATTGCTCCATACCAAAGCTCTTGCTTCCCCATCATTTTCTCCAAGCAGCCTATTTATGTTAATGGATTGCCCAAATTCTGTTGTGAGCAGCTTCCTCAGTCTTTGAAGGGCCCACATTCTGTGACTGGCAGCTGAAATGAGAATGTAAGAAATATCAGAAGCTTGACTACTTTCTTTCACACAGTAAAACAGACTTGACTATGAAGGCATCCTTTACCTAAGGCACTCAACTGTGCACACGCTGCCAGTGAGGCTGCAAGACGAGGGACAATGCTTCTATTGGAGGTGAGATTAAGACGGAAGTCTAGGAGACATGTCACCAAATCCATGGATGGACAGGAGAGGACGCAGCGATCAGACAGGAGGTCCTTAGGGCCTGTGAAGGAACACTGTGAACGTTCCTCTGTGTGACCTGAAGTTACCACTATATAATCTACAACTCTAACTAACTGGATTAGAACATAGCAATAAAAGATACACATATAGCACCATCATCAAAGTCATTCGAGCCATACTGTTTATACTGACATTTTAACTTCAAATCAAAACTTTAAGAACTGCAACCAGCAAAAACTCCTTTCCAGACAGAGCGAACACAGACTGCTGCTATACTAAAACACTGAGGGCTGAGGTGGCTCCTTTTAGTATGACTCTTGCCTCTGTAGAGACTTTGACACCGTTTACTCTCAAGGAAGCAGCTGAATGAAGGAAGACCGTAATGAAAAACAACTGTGGTTCTATACGGCCTGAGTAACAATCACAACACCTCTCTTACCTGCAGCTGGCATGATGGGATAAACTGTGAAGCGCCAACCCCATCCATTCACAGACCCATCGCTGATGAACTTCCACTTCAGCTCATCTCCTGGGATTCGCAGCTCACTAGACCAATCAGACCACTCTCGGCCTGACAGAGAAAAGCACACCCTGGGGTTAGGTTCATTCCATTATCCAACCAACACAACCTCCTCAGAAACAAAGCAAAATTGTTCCTACTAAGTCAGATGATCAGGGGGCTCTTCTAACCTAAGCTCTCTCAAGTTTAGGTTCTTACAGACATTTTTATCAGCCTCACACATTCATTCAGCCCCAGAACCAAGAACTGAAGAAAAGGACTGGAGTAGGCAGAACTGTCCTGCCCTGGGCAGAAATTGCCAACAGAAACTACCATCTGAAAGGGAAATGATCATGCACACATGCACACACATACACTGACACATACACATGTAAACACTTGCACACACATACACACATGGGATGTAATGTGAGAGGCACACAGGCCAGCATACATCCACATCAGGACTTTAGGTATGTCTCCCCAAGGAAAGTCTGATACAATGTCAGGTAGGAGAGCTATTTCCCAACTTCCCACACAGAGACTAATGTGTGTTGTTCAGAATGGCTAAAAAAGGCCACCTTTAGTGGAAGATCAGAACAACCTTCTCAGAACAGAGAGCCTAGAGTGCCCCTGGGGAAGGTGTGTATGAGAGCATCTCAGGCCCTGACAACTTTGTGCTGTATGTATGTAGAACTATCAAAGAGCCAGGAGTATGGTCTGGAACAGAGAAACCTGTCACATCTAACACTACTGAGAACTACAGAAGTTCCAGAAAAACCCATCATGACAATATGATGTCATCTAAAGCTTTAAGCCAGAGATTTAGGTAATGTCATGTAAGTAACGCTTTCCTGGGACAGAGCCTACCCACTGACTTACAGTTTGTGTGAACAATAATGGCAAATATGGCTCACAAAACCTCAATGTTTATCACCTTGACTTTTAAAAGGAAAATTTGTCACTCCAGATGAAGGAGCAAGAGGTCAGAGGTGACATACCCACACAGCCTTGTAGTGACAATTCTGAAATGCCCACGATCTCACAGGGTTTTTAGTCCTGCCAGAGCTCACGGAGCACACAGCAACAGCGCAGAGATGCAAATATACACAACGCCTCCTGTCTATTCCAGCACTCTGCTCACCACCCAGGCAGAACACTCCATGAAACTCCACCCTGAGCCCTCACTGCAATCAATAAAGACCAAATCCCATTAAAAAGTGCCAGCTTGTATCTCCACAGGGCCTGGCACTCTCGGATGTCAATGGCTACTTCTCCAAGTGTCTATGTACACCATAAAGGGCTAGCTCCCATACTGGTTATTCAGTAACCCTGCCTCATGTGGTTTGAGGCACACACAACGTGGATAATTAAGTTATTAAAAGTACTAGGAAGAAGAAAACAAAACCTACTGTATTTCATAGTCAATCATTTTACTGTGTCATCCCACAGAACAAAGCAGCAAGTTTGCCATACGAACATTAACAAACGTTCTACTTACAGAGGCTGAGCCCTGCTCAAGCACCCTTCCTCACCTGACCGCACAGACACAATTCTGTTGACACCGTCCATCACTGTGAGAGGATCATGGCGTCTCTCTGTGGAACACTGTCGGTCAAACTCCACTCTGAGTCCTTCTGCACCTGGAGGACAAGCAAGAAGAAAACAGAATAACCCCTGCCAGGCACCAAACAAAGTGATAATACACAAAGCAAAACCAGTAAAATCAAAACTATGTTGACAGGCTAATGAAAAATTGTCCTCTAACCAAAAACCTAAGACAATGCAGGCCAAGGACTACAAGGGCTGAAAACACCACTTCACTTGGCTAATTCATTTTATACTGTCATGTTAGGACAAACATTCATGCTGTAAACTCGAATGCCAGGCCAAGCCTCATAGTAAATTATGAGACCTAAGGAGGAGTGCTGTAGTTTGGACCTTGGATGTCCCGGAGAAGTCCATGAGTTAAAGGTTTAGTTCCGAAGGGAACTTTGAGAGGTGGAGCCTTATATTATATGAGGTTCCTTAGGTCACTGGAGGTGTTCAGGGAAAAGTACTACAAGAATCAAGCTCCTCCACTTTCTCTGCTCTTTGGTCATGTGGTAAGCTGTTTTATTCCACCACACACCCCCTGTCATAATATGCTGCCTTTTCACAGAACTAGGGCAAAGAAGCCAATTGATCATGAGTTAGAACCTCCGAAACTGTGAGCCAAAATAACCCTTTCTGTCTTTATAAGCTGGTTACCAGAGGTATTCTGTTGTAGAGAGAACTTCCTGGTATCAAAATTCACACACCTGGTTTCAGAGTATGAAAAACAGAGAGTAAGGGCTTCCTATAGGTTGTAACATTTTTAATGATTAGCAGAGGACAATTGGGAAGGCCAAGAAAGATGTATGGGAGAAAAAGATAAATGATTAACTTTGTATTTTATTTGTCTGTTTATTTTTTTTTTTTTGAGACAGGGTCTCGCTCTATAGCCCAGGCTGGACTTGGACTCACAGAAATCTTCCTGCCTCAGCCTCCCAGAGTTCTGGGGTTACAGTTATGCACCACCAAGCCCAGATTTAAGATGACTAACTTTGAGCAGAGTGTCAGATTTCATTTTAAGGTTACAAAGATGCAATTATGGGTTTTATACTGAGAACCTATATAAACTCTGAATGGCTCTGTAGATAATCCTTCTAGAGGTTGATGGAGAGTGGGAACACAGAAGGTAAGAAGTGGAAAAGAAGGCAGTCAGGCAGTCCCCATACAAAGTAATATTATACAGCAAATGGGACAACAATGAGTTGGCCCAGACTGCCTAGTGCTGGTGCAAGGTGGTGCAACGTGGAAGCTATTTTTAAAGTAGGGAAGATAGGAAGATAGGGTTTAAGGTGGCCTGGATATAAAGTGAGAGAGAAAAATGAAAGAAAAAAAAACACTTGATTTTTTTTGTTGTTGTTGTTAAATAACTACTGAGTAAAAATACCTTTTGTTTCTTAAATTTCTATCCTGACAAAGTAACAGCCTATGGTTAAATAAACAGTGAAGTGCTTTTCTGAATCTCTCTGCATTCCAAAAGTACAAGAATACGAATTACATATAAAAGTGAACAAGATGAAAGTTACAAAATCAACTCCAATGTAAAGTTATTGTTAAAAAAAAAGAATAAGGGTTACATTCATATCCCTACAGAAAAGGAAAGCAGGCCAGAAAGGTGTACTACCCCAAACCCACCAGAAAGCTGGCATATGTCATCTCAACACAAGAGAAAACCAAGCAGAAAATGAGAGAAGACAGGAAAGAACAACATAATTAGGAAAACTGGAAAAAATTAGCAAAGATTTACAATTTTTAAAATTCCGTAATGCAGACTTAAATTTGAAGACAGAACATACAAGCACAAGAAATAATACCTTAAGACCAAAGGAGAGAAGAATCTTTTTTAAAAAAAGAAACCAAAGAGGTAAAAATCATTTGCAGGCAGAAGTAACTAACATTAAATCTAAAAGTTATGTACACAGCACATGGATAATTACCAAATGTCCCTTTAGAGAGACTACAGAAGGATATAGAACACTATAAGCTATAATTGAGAAAAATATCCTAAAAGATAACAGCAACAACAAAACGTAACTGCATGTTAAAAGAGAACTTTTCTAAGAATGTTACCTAATATGACTAATAGGACCACATATTGTAGCAAAAGTACTGGAAAAAAGTACATGATTTAGGGGCTGGAGGAATAGCTCAGCAGGAAAGCACTTGCCTAGCAAGGTCAAAACTGTGAGTTCACTTCCCCTGCACCACATAAGCTACATGTGGTGGTGCCTACTTGTAATCACAGCACTTGGAGGGCTGAGATAGGAGGACTGCCATGAGTCCAAGGCTAGCCTGGGCTACGCAGGAGGAGTGTGAGCCACAGAGCAAGACCCTGTCTCAAAAAAAGGGTACATGATTTATAAGAGAAAAAAAAATTATCATTAATCACACCTACACAAAGGAAGATTATGTGAACTAAGGATTTAATATCCAGAAAAGCATCTTTCCAAGTTTAAAGAATACAGACTCTGAACAAGTCTGACCTCAGGGAAGGCAGAGGAATTTATTTATTAAATTGAGCTTATACCAGAATGACTGAAAATAGAGACAAAAATAATCAGAAGAAAGGATTAAATGTAGTGATCTATCTAAATTATATGATTAAAAGGAAAAAATATTGTTTGGAATAGCTATTATGCTCTAGTAGATGTACTTTTTAATTACAGTAATAAATTATAAGAATGAAGAGGGGATATGCCCCCAAAAACTTTTACTGTTCTCAAAAATCACATTGATGCTGGTAGGTTTTGAATGATATCCTGAGTCAATTGTGAATGTAATGTGGATAAAGCAAATACAAATTCTGAGATATTCCACCTGTATCATACCATGGAACCAAGATTTGGTATGGAAGAATAGAGATAGACATGGGACAAGAGAAGAGTTGTCTTTTGAACTGGAGTGGGAAGTATCAGGCAAACTCAAAAGAAAGTTTGTTTATACATCCACTCATTCAGCTTATCTCTGTCCACTGAAAAGGTATAAAATAATGACAGCACAGTTGTGTAATCCTGAAATGCTAAGAGAAGCCAGGGTGGACCCCAAATGCAGGGTGGAATGTACAAGACAATGCTAGAACACTGTATCATAACAGATTGCTGAGAAGCTAGCAAAAAAACCATCAGACTCATTTTGGAAGCCAAACTGAAGAGTTTGCCACTATCAGAAATGGGATAATTTAAGCTTCGATGTGGATAACTTACAAGGATCATAATGAATTAAAGCCCATCATGCATGTTCCAACCAATACAAACCAGATGTGATGAAGCATATAATCCCAGTGCTCTGGGAGGCTGAGGCAAGAGGATTACAAGTCTGACCCAAGAGTGGGCAACCTGATGACTTAACAGACTCTGTCTCAAAATAAATAATAAAAAGGTGAGTGAGGATGTTGCTTAATACAAAAGTGCTGGGTTCAGTCCCCAGCACTGGAAAATGAATAAAGAAATAATAGAAGAAAAAAATCAAACAACTAGCTGGTCCCCTTGGTATAAAGGTGATAGAAAACTGATTCGTTTCCTTAAAAACTGTAAACAGAATGGGGGAAAAGCCTTTTCCTGACTTGTCATGTACACAGTACCTCTGGGTAACCAATTAAAAGATGAGGGAGAATGTGTATAAAGTATCTCAGCTAACCATAAAGAAATAATTTAGTTAGAATAGTACTGTTTTGCAATCCCAGTGGATTAATGATCTCATACTGATCATTGGTCAATATTTTTGGTGCTGCTAACACCAAAAATAGATGCAGAACGTAGGTGCTTCTTGAGACTGTTGGGTCACAATTAGCAAAAGCTTGTTGCAGTTTGGATCTGGAGTATCCCCAAAAGTCTCACAGGCGAGACAATAAAAAAACTGAGTTTTAGGGAGGTCGAGCCTAACTAGAAAGAACATATGCTTGGGGTTTAACCCAGAGGGATTACATCAACTTGCTGAGACTGGCGGCACTTCAGACAGGTGTGTCCTACTGATCTACAGGCTAGAAAATGAGGAAGGAGCACTCACTCTGTGTGTAAGAGCCCAAACAGCAGTTCAAACTAAGAAGGAATAAGAAGCACTGTTACAGCTTTTGAGGGGAAATGCTCTAGCTTTGTATCAGTCTCCAGGCATCCACTCACTTCTCACTCACTTGGCTTGTTATTTTCCATGCCATGAGGAACTTTTTTCCCCAACAAGACCTCTGTCAAATGCTTCCACTGTTAATACCTGCCTATGAACGGTCAGGGCACAGCCTTTTGAAACTGTAAACTAAAATCTATCTTTTCACCCATTAAGTTGCAGATGTTGAGTATTCTGTCCCAGTGACAAATAAGTAACTAAAACAGAAACTGGTATCAGGCGTGGGGTCAATGCTATGACTATACTTGACCATGTGATTTAAAAAGCTTCAAAACTGTTTTGCAAGAGGAGTTTGAAAAAGTTTAAATATACTGAATACAGAAGCCTTTAAAATGCTGTAAATTGAGCTTGACAGGAGATTCTAGAAGACCAAAATGCTTATTAAAGTGTAGATTGTAATGGCCAAGCCCAAAAAGTTACGGATGAACAGGAGGATTTTATTGGCAATGGATCTAGAAACCATGTGTGCTATTCTCTGACAAAAATGTGTTGGCATTTTGCCTTTGTCCAGACACTCTGACCAAAACTGAGATTAAGGGTACTGGACTATGTAATCTAGTGGAGAAAAATCTCAAAGCAGCCCAATGTTCAGGCTGTCAGATGGGTACTGCTTATCGTGTTTAACTAGCTTTACCCTAAAAAAAAAAAAAAAAAAATCAAACAACAATGACAACAAAAACTAAACAAAGTTTAGTTTTACAAGACTAGAAAGAAGTAAGGAGGTGGTGTAAAATAATACAGGATGTTAAAAAGAAAAACCCAAGCACTTTAAATCAAGACTATACAGAGGATGCCTGGAGGGTATCCCAAAATCAGCAATATTTCACCCTTTACCAATTAAAGGGTGGAAAGGTAAAAGACCTTGCTGGGAAAAGAGCATCCTAGGGCATCCTATAAGGCCAAAGAGAAAAGTTTTTGCTGGAGTCCAGCCATCTAAGAACTCAGAGGCTTCAGCAGATTTTCCAAGGACGCCAGATTTCTGTTCAGGCTAATAACAGATCTTGGAATCATGTGATACTCATTTCACAGACATGCAAAATCCTTCAGAGGAAGGCTTTGGAAGCCAGGCAGTGGGCTTCTAAAAAGGCAATGTGTAAAGTTATAAAGATGAAGATAAAAGTACCATGGAGACCTGGAAATTTTGGAGATGTCAAAAACATGGACAGTCTGCTGAAAAGGCTACAGGCTGTGAACAGAGCCAACCTAAAGAAGAACCTATGGAGGTTACAGCCAGAGGCAAAGAAGTAGGATGGAGGATGGACCATACAAGCCTTTTGGGGCTCCTGATCCACCACAGTTTACCCCAAGTGCTAGACACGGAATTACAGGATTTAGCTCTTGAACTACTGGGTTTAAAACCTGTTTGGGTCTGATTGCTTCCTATCCTCCTATTCCTTCCTATGGAATGAGACTGTTTACCTTGTGCCACTGCATGTTGATAGTGTTTAATTTTTCTGTAATGTTCACAGGAGCTCACAGCTAAGAGTTTGCCTTGAGTCACAGAGGTCTCTTTAGACTTGACCTTAAAATTTTAGCAGTTCTGGAACTACCAAGAACTTGGTAACTCTTTAAAAAAAGAATAGGTATATTTTTGTACAAGAAGGTGGACATGAGTCTTTTGGGGCCAGAGGCAAAATTTTATGGTTTGAATCTGGCGTTCCCTCAAAACTCCTCAGGTATTTGAATGTATTGGGATACCTATGAAACAGTGTACTGCTAAGAGATGGGACCCGCATGGAAGGAACAGATGCTTGAGGTTCAACCTAGATTAATTATGCTAACTTGTTGAGATTGCAGAATGCTCAAGGCAGAGCTTTCAGGTATGTATTATTGACCTGTGGGACAAAAAAAAAAAAAAATGAGGGAAGGGCACCACCCTGGATATGGGTGGCCCAAATGGCAGCTTGAACTAAGGAATGTAAAAGAAACTTTGTTACAGCTTGTATGTGGAGAAAGCTCTAGCCTTGTCTTAGTTTTCAGACATCAACTAGCTCCTCACTCACTTGGCTTTCTAACTGCCACACATGAGAAATTTTTTTCCAACTAGACTTCTGCCAACCTCCACTTCCCCTTCTGCCAGCTGCCCACAAATGGACTGTGTGAAACTTTCTGAAATGATGAACTACAATAAACCTTTCCTCCTTTAAGTGTAGACATTGGGTATCCTGTCTCAGCAACAAATAAGTAATTAAAACAAGGGAGAACTAACAACCTTTAACTGACCCACCAGTCTATAGACAAGTGGGATTGAAGGGCTTAACTAAAGTTAAAGCAGAAGCATGCTAGCAGATGACCTGGCCAAAGGGAAGCCCAAGAGGTAAACTGTCAAAAAAAAAAAAAAAAAAAAAAAAAAAAAAAAAAAAAAAAAAAAAAAAAAAAAAAGGAGGAGGAGGAGAAGCAAAAGAATAAACATATACACCTGAGTAACAGAGGCTATCTTGAAATCCACGTCAAAGATGGCTCAATGTCAGAATGACATCATTTCAAGGGGATACAAGAGAGCTTCCAAAAGCAAGGGCAGGTTACTGTAGACCTGAGTCTTGGTCATAAGGCTGTCCATCTGCCTATTATAAAGCTAGACATCTATTTTATATGGCTTACCATATCATGTTTTATTTTGTAAAAAGAGTTTCTTTAGGAAAGGGGAGGGGGAGAGCCTGAATCACTTCAATTACTTATTTTATTTATTTATTCATTCATTCACTCATTCATTTATTTTTTGAGACAAGGTCTCACTCTATAGCCCAGGCTGGTCCTAAACTCACCATGGAGCCCAGGCTGGCCTTGAACTCACGGTAATCCTCCTGCCTGAGCCTCCCTAGTGCTGAGATTACAGGTATGCACCACCACACCCAGATTACATAGTGCTAGGGAATCAAACTTGGGTACTTAGCACTTGACTTAGTGCTTGCTAGGCAAGCGCTTTGATTGCTTAGCCATTCCTCCAGCCCCTATTTTTTAAAAAATAAAACAGAGTTATTTCTACCAAAGTAATTGGAGAATCAAGTCAATCTCAAGACAGTGAGGGCTGTACAGCCCCTCCCAAAGTCTGGCCCCAGTACCTGGTATTTTCACTGTGCCACTGGTAGAAGTGTCATCTGTGTAGGGATGGCTACTCTCAACCACCACAGGCTGTGAGGAAAGACGACCACTCTGTGAGTCTGTTGCTACATCTTCCAACTCAGTGACGCATAGCTCCAACAACATATCTGCCACCTGGGAAGGAAACAGAAAACGGGGAGGATGATTGGCTCCACATGGAGTCACCTACATCCTACACTGCTCATCCTGCTCTGGATCTTTCCCAGGAGACAGAGTGGCAGAGCGGAAGACCTGGAGTCTGAGAAACTAAATTCAAATGAGGGCTCATTTTCTTTACCCATAAAATCAAGACAACAGAGAGTCTGCAAAGGTACTGTGAGGCTTAGAGACAATCAATATGGAAGTAGCCGGAAGGGGACTCATATACAACACCATTCATGTCAAATGAGGAAAATATCTGTGGTGCCAACAGTTTCTTTCCATTGAGGAAATTCTATCTCAGAAACAAAAATATCAAAGAAAGGAGAAGAAACCTGACAAAAATGACCAAGATCTCAGAAGGCATCTGGAGTAGAGTGACAGAGGCAGGAATCAAGAACAACTGAGACACCCAAACCCACTATGCCAGACTGCACATCTCAAACAAGAAGAGCTACAAACACACACGATTGGAAGATTCCTTCTGACCCAAGACATTAACTGGTGGACCTTACACACATTCTCTTGACAATCTATAATATTCTTATTTTATTTTTTTTAAAAATGGTGTCATCAAACCATTTAAGTGGTTAATATTAATAAAGTCCTTGTTATTTTTAAAAACAAATAAAAATGTTATAGTAGCAATAAGTAACTCCCCTAAATTTTCAATGCAGAAATGGCCCTCTACACAGCCCATTCTATACTTCTGAGAAGTAATTTTTCTTTCATTCTATTTTTTCCATATTTTGAAAATAATTTAGCTTACTAAAAATTGATAGCACAGAGACTTTTTTTGAGATAGGATCTTGCTCTGTATCCCCGGCTGGTCCTGAACTCACTATGTAGCCCAGGTTAGCCTTGGACTTGTGGTAATTCTCCTGAGTCAGCCTCCTGAGTGCTCAGATTACAGACGTGCACCAGCACATCCAACTTATATGGTGCTAGAGAGTCAAACTCAGGGCCTTCCGTTTGCTAGGCAAGTGTCTTAACCACTGTGCCACTCCTCCAGCCCTGGCATGGTTATTTTAAACTTGAATTGTATCTATTTTTTTTTAATCCCAAATATCAGGGGAAAGCAGAACATAGAGTAGTTGTCTTGCTACTTCAAGAACCGTTTGAAGATATATCTTTATGTCTCTCCTGGAACCTGACTGAGTTAAACAGCAAATACTGGCATCATCAAATGCCTAGTGGAGCAGGGTGGGGGGGTCCTCACGAAGGAGAGGCCAAGCTGTTTCTCAGGAAGAGATGCCTTCAGTATCAGAGTCCTCAAGTCCAAAATCCAACTATCATGTTTACCCAAAGTGGGTGTCCTTGAATCAGTAACAACCCTTCAGATCCTCAGTTTCCTCATTCATGCATAATGGCAAGCCTACCCTCTGTTCTTCGAGAACACACCAGAGCCACACCTGTCAGAGATCTGTATGGGAAATGCTGGGCATTATCAGAGCCACATCTGTCAGAGATCCGTATGGAAAATACTGCACATTATTTTACATCAAAGCTCTCATTCACATTCTTACTTTTCATAAACCCAATAAATTTGTTGGGAGAAAAAGTCATACTCTTCTTTCCCTGGATTTAATCTCCATACCACAAAAATAAATAAATAAATAAATAAGTAAAACACTTAAAAGACTACCTAGAACCTGAAGGTAAAACTGCAGAACATACAACATGAAAGATTAGTTCTAAAATGAGAATGTCACTGGGAAATAATAATGAAATGTTTTTATTTTTATTTTTTTCCTATCTTCTTTCTTTGCAGCGCTACAGCTCAAGCTCAGGATTGTCATGTCCTCATAAGCTACATTTCCAGCTAAGCTTCCCCTATCCCGAATGTATTCATATGTACAAATGAAATACATAATGATTACATTGATTTTGAGTATTTTGAGCATATACATATAATGGAAAAATTACAAATCCTTCCCTCTCCCTTTTTGACCCTCCCTAACCTGTTTTGTTTTAAAAGGAATACTTCTAAATCCAACATAGAATCATGCATGAGAATAGTGTGTACCCGTTGCAGAAAAGGTCCTATCAAAATGTGGCAAGGACATGAAGAAGGTGGCCCAGCCCCGACCCCATGCCACCAACACCACTCACCTGAGGGTAGGCAGTACCCATGCCAGATAGCACAGCTGAGAGCACTTCCTTGCCCCTGTCCCCAGCCCGGCTGCATACAGAGAGCTTGAGAAGGTCTACCACCACACGGGTATCATCTGCAATCAGCAAACTAGTGAACTCATCCAAAGACTGAGGTTCTGGGCCTGATGTTTTATTTTGGCTTTCAACATCCTAAATTAAATGAAATTCAATAATTAAAATGAGTATTGATACGTTGAAAGATTCCATCACTAGTTTACCTGTGAAATCAAAGGACATGTAACCAAAAACAAGGAAAGACAAGAAATACTAGCTTAATAAGAAATGGCAGGCCTTTAATACTTCCACCAAGAGATGTACTAAGTTTTAAAGATCAATTAATTGATTTATAAGTTATCAAATGCATCTGTCAAAAATGAATGTTTTAAAGTATAAGTGACACATTACCACTATAACAGATTTTGTTTCATAGACATTATAGGAAACATATCCCTACATCAAATATGCTTAAGATTTTTCTATCTGCTAAATGTGACATTGTGAAGTGACTCCTTTGCACTGAACACATTAGCAACAATCTCGTGTTTCTTGGGTTTGTTCAAAAAGGTAATATATAAAATAAACTTAGTCTTTCTATTTTACTATTTCTATTTTACTTCTCACTTTCATTGCTTCAGTTAGAATACCACATTTGTGGTAACTGAACTCTGATACTTTTTAGCAAAGGAGAAAGGAGTCTACCTATTTGCTGTGAGCTTTTCCCCACCATCACAGTCCATAATCAGGCCCCACCCACCTAGGCACCTCACTAGGGGCTGCCATCCCCACCTGGTTGGTTTAGCATAGAACAGCTCCTGGAGGACTGTACTCACGCAAAGGAGAAAGCCAGCCCAATTATAAAAGCCAAAAATCTTACAGATTTTGAAGCTAAACAGGAATCAGTGTAATCCAGTGTAGAACAGGGGTGGACTTTTCAACATCCTGAACATTCCCCAGGCAGAGTACAGAAACCCTAAGAGCAGTGTGACCTATCTAGTATGCTCTGGAAACCATGTCTCTTTGAGCCAGGACCAGGTTATTTAGAAAGCAGACTCTGAATGGAGATACAGGGAATCGGTAAGTGAAATTCATTAAAAATGACAACACTAGAACCTGATATACTAAAGAACACCAAGAATATCCAATGGAATATACTAATTACATATAATATCTTTAGTCTCGAAATTGAAATGTGCTAACAGTTTTTGATAGAGCTGTAAAAACAGGATGTTACTGAGGCAGCCCAGAGGCATCCAGGTAGCCACACCCAGATCCCTCCCACCCCACCCCCCACCTGCATCTACAAGCTTGGGCAGCCAGGCCTAATCATCATCTGCCCCTGTTGTGTTCCAGAAGCATCCAGGTAGAACCCCACCAACAAGGAGCCCACAGTGGATATGCCTAGCCTACATCACTAGCTGAAGCCTCTTGGATGTTCCCAGGCAGCCAAGCTCAAACCGACGCCATCACTGCTGATGCTGCCACCACTGGGGACAGACCCTAGACTCTCACACCAGAGGGCCTGATGTACCCATGGCAGTACTGATACCAATGGCTTATGGAAGGAGCACCCATTAGAAGCCATCAAAAATGGCTAGAAACAATGCTCAGTCATTCAAAAAATTCTCCAGGAACAGTGACTGAATAGAATGCTATTAGATTAAAAGATGCAGTGCCCAGCACCAGCTTCACAGAAAAAATACAGAGAGTATGCCTGCTCTGAACCTTCCATCTACATCATCCACAGCTCTGCACAATTAATCCATCTGACTGTGAGAGAGGGTGCCAGGACTGACTGCTTCACCCACAGTGAAAAAGCACTTCTAAGGTGGACCAAGTAGCAAGAGTCAGGCTTGAAAGGAAGAAGTAAGTGAGCTATAACAAGGAATCCCATCTCAGTGACACAGTCAGCATAATGCACAGCAAAAAACCAGCACTTTCCACTACCAGAATACAGAGACTGCTTAAAGGGATACCACAGCAAGTCAAAAGAACAGTCAACAGCAAGATGAGAAAATAAGAGGGCAATATGCAGCAGAAAGCCTCCAGCCCACAAGGGAGCCCCAGACAAAACCAGAAGAAGAACCAAAATTCTTAAACTTGGAAACAAAAATATTTAACCTGCTGGAAGAATACAAGACAGACTCAGACAACAAACTATACAAGATACTTAAAGAGTTTTTAAAAGATTTAGCCAAAGAAATTAAGGAGGAAACAAATGTAAAAGTAACAGAGCTATAGAAGTCAACACAAGAAATGAATGACAAATTCACTAAGGAATTTCAAAGATATGAAAAGATAAAGAGAATCAAGGGATGAAAACATCAATGGAAAGTTTAGGGAACAGAATGACACAAAATGAGGAGAGAACTTATGATGTAGAAAACAAGATCGAAATAAAGGTCCAGACTGGTAACACCTATGAAATAATTCAATGCTAACAAGGAACTGGAATACAATAGACTATGGATGACTCAAAGAAACTTAATTGTGGAAAAGAAGAAAAATTAGAAATTTATACTGAAGGAGAAGAAATCTATTTGCTGAAGTCATAAGAGAATTTCCCATGCACAGAAAATGAGAGATTCAAGTGACAGAGGCATACCATATACCCACTAGATATGATTAAAACAGAAGCTCCCCTGCACATATTACAATAAAACTCACTAAGATGCAAAGAGAGAATTCTAAAAGCTGTAAGAGAAAAAGAAAAGCAAGTTACGTATCAAGGTAACAGCAGACGTCTCAACATTAAGTTCTAAAGAATAGAAGACCCTGGGATGAGGTCCTCAAAGTGCTAAAAGGAAGTAACTGTTCACCAAGATTCCTGTACCCAGAAAAAATATCATTTAAAATTGACAACGAAATAAACACCTTCTACAACAGAGAAACCATGAAGAAATTTATGACAACCAACATAGCATTAAAAAAAAATTCTCAAAGGTCTGCTGGGTAGGGAAAGACAGAACAATTACAGCAAAGAATACAGTAGCAGGTTTACCTTTAATAGAGAGAACATCTAAAAAATAAGTAAACAAAAAATTCAATATTCATAGTATAGCAAAATGGCAGGACCTAAGGCTCACATATCAATTATAATACTAACTGTCAACAGCCTCAACTCACCAAGCAAAAGACATATACTGGCTAACTAGATTAAAAAATATAACCCAATCATACGTTGCTTGCAGGAGATACATTTCAAACATGGAGATAAACATAGACTCAAAGTGAAAGACTAGAGCTCTATATTCCACTCAACTGGGGCACAAGAGAAAAGCAGAGATAGAAATACGTTTTGCTGACAAAGTAGTCAAAAAAAAAAAAAAACCCAAAGATGGTCACTACATTCTTGTAAAGAAAACAATACAGAAAGAGAAACTGATGATGATAAACATTTATACCCCAAACAATGGTATGGTGCACACAACTCCATAAAACAAAAGCTACTGAACTTCAAAAAAAATTCTAATTCTACAATAGTGGGGGACTTTTATAATCCTCTTTCTCAAGAAGACAGGTCAACTACACAAACAATATTATTAATAAAAACAGAGCAGATTTGAACTACACCATAGAAGAAGAGGATCTGACAGATACAGTTTTTAATCCAGCAACAACAGAATACACATTCTTCTCAGCTGCCCAGGGAACAGTCTCCAAAAGAGATGACATGCTAGGACACAAAACAAGCTTAAACAGATTCAAGAAAATTGTATGTACCCATGTACCCTGTCAGATGATAGTGGAATAAAACTAGAAATCTACTACAATACAAATAAAAGATATCACTAAAACAAATGGAGACTGAACAGTACTCTTCTAAATAAACATTGGGTTACAGAAGAAATCAAGGAAGTGCACTAAAAAGTGCACAGAAACAAATGACAATGACAGCACATCACAACACAAACTCTGGGAAACAATGAAGTCAGTGTTAAGAGGGAAATTCATTTGCATAACTGCACACACAAAAAGAACTGAGCAAGCCCAAATAAATAATCTAATTACACAACTCAGGGCCATACAAAAACAAGTCAACCCAAAAGCTAATAGAAGGAAACAAACTATAAAGATCAGAGCAGAAATTAATGAAATAGAAACAAAAAAAACCCAAAAATAACCCAAAAGGTGTTCTTTCGAAAAGATAAACAATATTAATAAATCCTTTGCTAAACTCACAAGAAAAAAGAAAAGAGAAAACGTTCATGAATACAATTAAGAATGAAAAAGATGAAATTAAAACAGATAACATGGAAATCCAAAAGATTTTAGGAAGTTACTGTGAAGTTTTATATTGTAGTAAATTCAAAAATCTAAAAGAAATGGATGAGTTCCTAAACACATATCAACCACCAAAACTGAAAGAAGAAATTAAACATCTGAATAGGTGAATATCCACCTATTAAATTGAGGAAGAAATAAAAACACTTCCAACCAAGAAGAGCCTAGGATCTGACAGATTTCCAACAGAATTCTATAAAAATTTAATGAAAGATTTAATACCAATGCTCACCAAACTTTTTCAAAACATTGAAAAGGAAGGAAAATTGCCCAACTCATTTCTTGAAGGAAGCATAAATGTAATTCTAAAACCAAAAAAAGACCCAACAAAAAAAAGAAAACTATAGGCTAATATCCCTAATGAATACAGATGCAAAAATACTCAATAAAATCCTGGCCAGCAGAATGCAGCAAATCATAAAGATTATATACCAGAACCAAGTGGGCTTCATTTTAGACATGCAAGGATGGTTCAACACATGCAAATCGATAAATGTAATATACCACACTAACAGATGCAAAGATAAAAATCATATAATTATCTCAATAGATGCAAAAGAGAATGACAAAATAAACCACCTCTTTATGATAAAGACTCTGAAGAAAACAGGAATACAGGGACCCTACCTCAACAAGATTTAAGCTATTTACAACAATCCTTCAGCCAAGATAATCCTAAACAGAGAAAGATTAAAGCATTCACACTAAATTCAGAAAAAAAAAAAAAGACAAGGATGCCCACTGTCACTCCTACTATTCAACATAGTGCTTCAAATTTTGGCACAAGCAAGGAATAAAAGAAATACAAACTGAAAGGGAAGAGGGAAAGATATACCCATTTTCAGATGACATGATACTCCACATAGAAGACCCAAAAAATTCCACCTAAAGACACTTAGAATAAATAAATTCAATAAAGTAGCAGGTTACAAAATCAGTAACCACAAATCAATAAAATTCCTAAACAGCAACAATGATTCCAACAAGAAGGAAATCAAGAAAAAAGAAAAACCTTCAACAACAACAATAATAACAAAAATACTTAGGAATAACCCTCACCAAAGAGGTGAAAAATCTATATAAAGAAAACTACAAAGCTGTGAGGAGATTGAAAAGGTCATTAGAAAATGGGAAGACATCTCATGTTCCTGGATAGGAAGAACTAATATTATCAAAATGGCCACACTCCCAAAGCTACTATACAGACTCCATGCAATACCTATCAAAATGCCAACTACATTCTTCACAGAAGTAGAAAAAAAAACTTTATTTTTTTATTCTTGAAAAAAAAATTTTAAATTTATATGGAACCAGAAAGGACCCAGGATTTCTAAAACAATTCTAAGTAGCAAGGGCAAAGCTCGAGGAATCATAATCCCAGAATTCAAAAAAATACTACAAAGCAACAGTGAGTAAATCTACATAGTAATAGCATAAGAACAGAAAGGACCACCTCTGGTACAGAAATGAGGATACTGAAACAAATCCAAATAGCATTAATCAGCTAATTTTTGACAAAGGGGCCAAACATGAGCAATAGGGCATAAAGGGGGGAAATGGTCAGTTAGGAAAAAGTGAACCTCTAAAAAAAGGGGTGGGCAAGAAGATCATTGATTTCCCAGACCCCATGTCTCTAATGTCTTATAGAATTTGAAATTCACATATATACAAATTAAATATATATATATATAAAACACCAGGAAATATGCTGAGGGAACTGTGACGAAAAAAAAATAAAAGAAAAACAGAAAGTAACAACAGCATGCCCTTAAATATGAATAACTAACATAAAAATTACTTTGCCAAAATGTATGAATCAAAATGAAAGAAAATAATAGGAACTAAGGGTACAACATGAATGCCTAAGTCTCATACACAAATTGTAATTTCTGAATTAAATCCTCATTTCAGGAGGCTGCCAGGAATCTGAAATTAATTCCAGAAACCTGATTTATAGTGACTTTCATATTACCACAGGTTATAAATAATTTTTATAAGATACATATTCTGCCAGCAGTAGCAGCACAATAAATCAAGAGTTCCAAGTATAATTAAAAATAATGCATGTGTGTCAGTAGGGAGGCCTAGGCAGGAAAGAAAGTACGAGGGTGAAGTGATCTGGCATGGGGCCAGAAAGGTTGATCCTTTAAGGAGTGTCTGGTGTGGGACTGTCAAAAAAAAAAAAAAAAAAGTGAGGAAGCGGGGTGTGGGGCAGCCAACAGTGGAAGCGAGGAAGATGTCATGGTTTGGGTCAGTCAAACGGGGGTGGAAATATTCATGGTTTCGCAAAGTGGAGAGGTAGTTCTCAAGAAAGACAGGCTAGTTTTGGGGCTGTGCAGAGGAAGAAAGGTTGGCCAGGGTAGCTGCCAAGATGGGAGGATCGTGATCTACGAGGGCTGAATCACAAGTAAACAGCTTGTATCTGGCTGCAAGTTTTTTCTTTTTTTTTAACTTTGAGAAAAAAAAAATTGCAGAATGGGTGAAAACTAGAATGAATCTTAGGTAGATTAGAATCAGCTATGTTAATGTGAAATGGTAATTACACACATGGACACATGCAAACATGCACACATGCACATGTGCGAGCACATACATAGACATTTATATATTTCCTAGTCCTATCTGGCAATACAACAGTATGGGGAACCTAAACCTTGACTTCTAAATAGCATTCTCAAATACGAACAGCCAAGATTTGTTGGAGAACAGCTGATTTCCTAAACTGAAGCAAACACATCTTGGGAAGTCAGAAATTTCGCATTATGCCAGAAATCAAAGAAATGCTCAAATGTCAGAAAGATATAAAATTCCACTAGAATTTAATTTTTTTAAATTTTTTTCCATTTTATTGATGTGTCTGTGATATACATAATGTTTACACTGAACTTGAATACTTTGTGCACATATATATATATATATATATCCATCCTGGCAAAATTACAAATCCTTCCCTTCTCCCTTTCCGGCCCTCTCATACCTGTCCCAACACTCTAATTCCCAGTATTGCATTTTGTTCTATGAAATGACTGATATGTGTTTCTCCTATTTGAGAAACCACTTGATATTTAACCTTCAGCATATGATTTAGCTTAGCCTGATGGTCTCAAGTTTCATTCACTTACCTTTGAAGACCTCAACCCTCTCTGTTTTTATAGATGAGCAGTATTCCATTGTGTACAAATACCACAGTTTACGTATCCATTGGTCTGTTGATGGATATTTTTGTGTCTTCCACATTTTAGCTACTGTTAGATGTGCTGCTATAAACATGATTATACATGTATCTCTTACATGATGTTTTTAACTCTTTTGGAAAAATTCCCAGAAGTGATACTGCTGGATCAAAGGGGATATTTATTTTCTAATATTTTGAGAAATTTCCACCTTGTTTTCCACAGTGGCTGTACCAGTTTACACTCACACCAGCAATGTCAGAGGGTTCTTTTTTCCCCATAGTCTCGCCAGCACCATAATATTTTTTAAAAGCACGAATCCATTCAATCTATAAAGTTGGCATCATTCTAATAAGCAAAGCAGAAAAAACATGTCATAAGAAAACTACACCCTATAAATATACATATAAAATTCACAAGTAGTCAAAGAAATCCATTAACAAGTAAAAAAATACACCAAAAATATAGAAAGGAGGATAAGAATAAACTCTATAGTGTTAGACTAGAATTCAAAGTATGGGTTTGAACTCTCTGTATGAGTTTTTCCTATATAGAAAAGATACAAAAGGGAAAATAAATGTTTACGGAAGTAAATGTTTGCTAAGAGAGCTTAACTAAAGATGCTTGGGAGCAAACAGATTACCAAGAGTCTCAACAAAGACACAGTAAAATCCAAAAAAAAAAAAAACACCTTTCCACAAATTGTCCCAATAAAGGGCTCTGTTGGACCCAGAAAAAGGTATCAAGATATGGCCACTGCAACCCATTCTAGGGATGAAAAGCTAAGCTAAAGAATGGTGATTTGAATGGTGAAGTGGGTCAGATGCAGAAGATTAAATATGTTAAATGTTGCATGGTTTTTCTAATTTGGGAAACTCAGATTACAGGCATTCTATAGAACCGAATGAGTGTGAATGGGAGTTAGGGTGGATAGGGTGGGTGTTAGAGAACCAAAACCGGGGAGGTAAAGGAATTGTAATATTGACGTGATATATACATGCAAAAAATACTCAAGCTCACTGTAAATATTATATATTGGATATACAGATAGAGATAAAATGTGGACAAATTTTAGTTTAAACATAGAAAGATACGCAGCAAACAAACAAGGCAGAACTCTATATAATTCATATGGCAGTTCTCTATAAAGGAAAGTCTAATGAACTCTCCTGTATTAAAAATTAATAGGGCTGTGGACATACCTCAGCAGTTCAAGTGTTTGCCCCACAAGGATAAGGCCTTGAGTTCAATTCTACAGCACCACATAAGCAGGTTGTGGTGGCACACACCTGTAATCCCAGCACTGGGGAGGCTTAGTCTAGAGAACTCCTATGAGTTTAAGGCCAGCCTGGGCTAGATAGTGAGTTCAGGACCAACCTGGACTATAAGGCAAGACTCTGTATTAGTAAATAAATAAATAATATTAATGAGTCAGTACACAATCTTATGTCAAGTGCTAGATAGAGAGAAATACTACGAGGAATATTAGAAACATCTCAATATGCCTATGGATTAGAAGGGAATCCTGGATCATTGCTAATGCCCAATATTCAAGAAATATGCATGAAGTCAGCTTTTTAACAAACAAGTGTGGAGACAACTGGTTATACATGTGTAGAAGAATGAACCTAGAGCCACATCTTTTACTCTTTATTAAAATCAAACAAAGAATATCAAAGACCTACACAGTAAAATGGAAACACTTAACCTGCTAAAAGACAAAAGTAGTTAAAACCCTTGAATACACAGGCAAGGACTTTCTTGACACAATACTTACTGCACAGAAAAAAAATCAACAATTAACAATTGGGATTACATTAATTTAAGAAACTTCTGCACAGCAAAGGAAACTATCAACAATGTAAAAAGAGAACCAGCAGACTGGGAAAAAATATTCACCACCAACAACTCAGATAGGAAGCTCATAATTAGACTATACAGGGAACTGAAAAAAAGTAAGCTGACCAAAATAAAGGATCCTACTGAAAAGTGGGCAAATGAAACGAATAGGCAGTTCACTCATTCAATCACGAAGAAGTACAAATGGCCAATAGATACATGAAAAGATGTTCAGCATCTCTAGCCATAAGAGAAATGCAAATCAAAACAATGCTATGATAACATCTCACTCCAGAGAGAACGGCCCATATCAACAAGTCAAATAGTAATCAGTGCTGGCGAGGCTGTGGGGAGAAAAGAACCCTCCTACACTGCTGGTGGGAATGTAAATTTGTACAACCCTTTTGGAAAGCAGTATGGAGAGCTCTCAAAAGACTAGAAATAAATATCCCCTTTGATCCGGCGACACCCCTCCTGGGAATATATCCAAAAGAGGCCAAAACAACACATAACAGAGACATATGTATACCTATGTTCATAGCAGCACAACTAACAATACCTAAAATATGGAAGTAACCAAAATACCCATCAACAGACCAGTGGATACACAAACTGTGGTATTTATACGCAATGGAATACTATGCATCAATAAAGTCCAACAGCGTGGAGGCTTTTGCGGGCAAATGGAAGAAACTTGAGAACATCATGCTTAGTGAAGTGAGTCAAAAGCAGGAGGTGAAACAGCGAATGGTCTCTCTGATATGAGAGACCCAGATCACAAGTATCTCATGGAACTTAAAACGAAAAACAAAGTGAAACAGGGGGGTAGGGTGGGGAGGGAGGGAGGGGTAGGTATGGGGTGGGACAAAATGAGAATGGGAAAGTCACTGTCACCTTGACAAGACACATATGTGCACAAAATCCTCAGCTTCATTGTAAACCTTAAATTTTGCACTAATACATATCAATAAAATGGGGAAAAAAATTTAAAAATTGAAAAAAAAGACCCAAAGTAAAAGACCCAATTAAAAAATGGACAACCAACATGAACAGACAATTCTTAGAAGAAATACAAATGGCCAACAAATCCATGAAAACCTGTTCAGCCTCATTAGCCACTAGAGAAATACAAGTCAGAACAACAGCAAACTTACATCTTATCGTAATAAGAATGGCTATTATCAAGAACTCAAAGAACAAATGCTGCCAAGGATGTGTGAAAAAGGTACCCTTCTACACTGTTGGTGAAAGTATAAACTGGTTTAATCATTATGGAAATTAGTATGAATATTCCTCAAAACAATGAAAATAGACACTCCATTTGACTAAGCTATACCTCTTTTGGGCATTTTTCCAAAAGAGTTAAAGTTATAACAGACACACGCATACCCACGTTTAATGCAATACAACTCATGTTTAACTCATGGAAGCTGCCAATATGTCCATCAACAGACCAATGGATTAAAAAATGTGGTATATATACACAATGAAATATTACTCTGCCATAAAAAAGATAAACTAGTGTCACAGGAAAATGGATGCACTTTTAGAACATTATGCTTAGTGAAATAAACCAGACATAGCAGCTTAAACATTACATCGTTTCCCTAATACAGGACAGTCAAAGTATACTTAAGCAAAACAGCCAAATGAGGACGACAGTTAGAAACAGAAAGGTAGACTTGTGGAGAGAAAAATGGGGATACAGGCGTAGATGAGAGGGTGGAAAGGCAGGAAGAGAAATAAAAGAGACGAAGCAATGATATGTGTGTGTATTAATTATTCAAGTTGAATGTAACCATTGTGCATCACAAACATATACTTATAAAAAGAATAACTGGGAGGGGAGAATAAACTGGAAAAAAAAGTATTGGGAAGTGACCAAACATATGCCTCAGCATTCCCAAAATGGTTCAAAACTACTAACAACTAGAGAATCAAAGTGAACAGTAAGTGGAATGTACCATGCTCTATCTTTAAATACTATTTGTGACTTAAGATTATTTCACATTAAAAAAATTAAAGAATACCTCCTGACCTCTTGGGTTTTAGTCATGGTTTCTGCAATGATGCTGGCAGCTCCTGGGTCATCTGTCACTGGGATAAATGGCCGAGAGGAGGCTGAAGGGGCAGAGGGTGTCACTGCAGAAGGAGTCACAACATCCTCGGAGGAGATAATCTAAAGAATGTACCAGAGGAGTGATTAAGGGAAAAACTCAGAAACACTAGCACACACCCAACAAATTCAGTACACCCATGTAAATCTACTTGGGGCCACCTGAAATGCTCCAGACTTTACAGCAGCCACACAGGGCCAATATTGTGCATCAACCACCACCCTGACAGGGCCTGGATCAGCCTTGCAGAAGTCAAGCACATTTTTATTTCCAGAAAAGTCTATTAATATTCATAGCAGATCACAAGAATCATACTTACAATTTATGTCTCTTTAAATTCGGTCCTTCCCCCCAAAGACAACATTTCTGACTTTCAGAAGTTTAAAGTTTCAAAACTGCATCTACCATCATCTTTAAAGAATAAATCCATTTGTAATTGAATACTAGGCTCTCTTAAATGGAATTTTTTATACTTAAATCCCAAAATTGAAGCAGCCTAATTTAAGTGACAAAATGACTCACGTTTGCCTAGACATAAAGAAGCTGCTTTTTCCTTCCTGATCTAATTTGCCTTTAGAACTCACTTTTACCTCTCTCTTTTCCTGCCATGGATTTGGACTTAGTCTGTCATCAATATCAATAGCCAGCATGCATTCCTCTCCATTCATGGGACTGGTCATGGCAGATGCATCCGAAGGGGGAGCAGACGAGGAGAAGGAGGGGCACTCCACTGGGGCGATCATGCCTGCTGGCATCAGGGCCCCAACCACTGCATCTCTGTCAAACAGAAGGACAGGCCTATGATGAGCTGCCTTTTGCCCTAGCACAACAGACGGCAGCATGGTAAATGAGTGCTCATGAGAGCATGTCCCTATTTTTATAGGATATGTGTGAAAATGTTGACTTGAGATTCTATTTAGTCATGTAACACATAACGTTTAGGTCAATAATATACTACATACACAACAGTGAGCTCACAGGATTACTTGGATTATGCTGCCTAGTACCAACACAGGCAACTTCATTTGTATAATCATACTACTTATGACATTAACACCATGTATTTCTCAGAATGTGCACCCACTACAACTACATGATTATTCTTGACTAGCCATGGTAAAAACAGGTAAAAGACTACCCAACAAAAAGCTAGATCACAATAAGCCTTTGGTTCACCCTAAGAAAACCTTGGGATATTGTCAGAACCTGAAGGCTGGATAACTGAACATCAAGTGATTCTGTGTTTACTGAAAGCCTGTCACATACTAGGCAGCAAGGAACAAATGTCCTCTCAATGACTGACTTAGACACTGTTCTAAAATTGGTACTGTGTAAACACATCTGTCAGTTTCACAGCCATGATACACTAATAGATGGACAACTCACTTATTAGGCTGTCCTATAATTTAGATTTTCAACTTCCCCCAAAGGCAATGTTAAAGGCTTCATTCCCCAGGAGGGTGCTGTGAGGCTGTACAAGTTTGTCTAGTGGAGGTCATTAGGTCTCATTGGGCATGACCCTGAAGGGGACTGTGAGATTCTGGTCTTTTCCTCTTTCTCTTTTCAATTCCTGACCAGACCATGAGGTGGTTTTGCTCTGCCATGTGCTCCCACAATGAACTGCTGCCTTGCCAACATGTCCAAAGCAATTATGGACTGAAACAAAAAAAAATCTTTTCTTTTTATAAAATGATTATCTCAGGTATTCTGTTAAAGTCAGAGGGAGAAAACTCAGGGAAGTACTGCTAAAACAGTATCGCAACTCTTTTTTATCAAGTAAGAGGATAAGGCATCTTCAACATTATGGCTTTTATTTATTTTGTTACATTTCTTGTACTAGAAATACAAGCACGAGTTTTTACAGTGAGGAGACAAAGTCTTGTTAAATCACTTAATTGCCTAGGCTAGGCTTGAATTTGTAATCTTCCTGTCTCAGTCTTCCAGAGTAATGGGATTATAGGTCTGTGACACCAGGCTGGGCTCATCACTATAAGTAAGTATAAATAAATTCTTCCTCTATTCTCTCAAATATTAAGAGTTTACTGACCAAAGAGAAACAACAAAAAAAAAAGTTCCTTTATTTGGTTTTCTGATTCATACTGCAACATCCATTAAGACAAGCAAAAAGATATCAAAGGATTCGTAACTTGCAACTCACAGTGCTTAAAAGCAGTAACAAATTTGCTGGAGACACTTGGTATAAAAATATTATAAGGAGCTGGAGGAACAGCACAGCAATTAAAACATTTGCCTAGCAAGCACAAGGCCCTGGGTTCAACTCCCCAGCACGATGTCGGCTGGGCATGATGGAACAGGCCTGTAATCCCAGCACTTGGGAGGCTGAGGCAGAAGGACTGCCATGAGTCCAAGGCTAGCCTGTGCTTCATAGTGAGCTCAGGACCAGCCTGAGCTACAGAGTGAGACCCTGTCTCAAAAAAAAATAATAATAATTATAAAACCACAAATCTTACATAATTGTAAAACATGAAAAAGGAGCAAATAAGCCTACCTGGCATACATGATTTGCAGTGCTGTAAGAATATGTGATAAGGCCTGTTGTTTGGCTAAGCTGCCATCCAACGACAGAAGAATTTTGGCAAGAGAAGGGCGATTTGGCTTAGAATTATTTGTACCACTTATTTTATTACTGGCAGCAGAAGAATCAGCTTCTGAAGGCACACCTATAGACAAATAAAATAAAGTCTGGGTTTTGTTTTTAAGATCACAATTTGTTCTATAACATATGATCTTTCAGGTTACTTCCAAAACACACCACAGTCTGCATTCTGTAACAGAACATGTATTAAACTCATTAACAGTCTTTAATAATCATCAATACTTCTTTAAACAAACTATTTTCTATACAGGTTAATCAGAACAGCACAAAAGTTGCAAACATTTTTTTAAAATACATTTATAGCGGTTTGTTATATACATAGCAGTTATAAAAATGCTATATTTATCTGTATTTACTGACTTGTGAAATGTAAGACAAGAAATAAAATCCAAAAAAGAGCAAAAAGATATTCACTTTTATTAAACAGTCCTATAAAAAAAATCTATACCATTTCACTGCCCTCAAGGAAAGTTCCCAGATCTCAAAACAAGGAGGGAAGCTAGAGGCCAACAGTCAAAGCCAGAGGCTAAGACCAATAAGGAAAAAAAAAAAAATGCTCAGATAGAGCCTTGAAAAAAACACAGATGCCCTTCCTCATCCCAGTCATGGTTCAGCAGAGCAGATGAGAACATATCTGGGAATAAACTGTCCAAAGACAAATAAATAATCACCCAAAGGACTGGACAAATAACTCCCAACAAACATACAATCCCCTCCAAAAATCAGCAACTGACTGGGAGGTTTCATAGTTCACACAGGCAAAAAAATAAAACGAAACAAAAATAAAAACACACAAAAGAAAGCCAAACCCTGAAGAAATATTGATTGAAAGGTTTTCATATTTAATGAATACTATAAACTCATAAATGCAAGAAGTGCAACAAACCATAAGCAAAAGAATCATGAGGATAACTGCATTAGGGCATATCATAATCAAACTGGTCAAAACTAGGAATAAAGAAAAAGATCTAAGTATCAGTGAGAGAAAAGAAGACATGTTATATACAGAAGAACAAAGACAAGACAATAGAAATCATTAATAAACTAGAAGACAATGGAACAATTTCTTTAAAGCTCTTAAGCTGTCAAACTAGAATTCTATACCCAGAAATGATCTTACAGAAGTAAAGCAAAAATTCTCTTGTGTGATTCATATACTACACAAATAGTGTAACATTCAGTAGTAATAGAAATACTATAACAGTAATATGGACGTGAAGGCCTATTATGACAAGTTAGAGGTGTTCATACATTAAATAATCACTAAAATAACACAAGTCCAAATATATGCTACATGTCCAACTACATATTGCCCATAACAAAACTGCTTTAATTTAAAAAAGCACACATGAATAGCAAAACTGTGGTAAGGAAAAACTATGTATGACATATAGGTTAAGGAATATTATGGTATACATACTATAGATAGTAGTAATGAACAGAAAGCTGTTACGACTATATTAATGTCAGAAAACAACTTTAATAGCAATGAAGTTTCAAAGCAAGGGGATAAAATGTATTATTTCACAGTGAGAGCAGGGCAAGTTATCAAGAAGACAAAAGTGGCAACAGTCAATGCACTGCATCGCTAATATAAGAAACTAGAAGAAATTAAATCAAAAGAAGAATTCATATAGATTAAGTCAGAGATAAATGAAAAAGAAAAACAATGGGCAAAACTAAAACACATATCTGTTCTTTTGAGAAAACTGACAAACATCAAGCTAAATTGAAAAGAAACAATCACCAATATAAGAAACAAGAACGACGATGTCAGTACAAATTCTGCAATGTTAAGAGGAAAACTGGCCAATACAGAGATCAACTGCAAGTCAAAGGAAAGATTTCCATTAGAAACACATATCCTACTAGAAAAGAAGTATCTATTCAAGCCATATCTTTACAAGACGTAAAGGCAATTCAATAGAGAAATGACAGTCTTTCACAAATGTGATTGAAATTTGGATATCATATGCAAAAAAGATAATGATTCAATCTAAACAATATACCATGTATAAAATGTAGTTCAAGATTGAGCACAGATCTAAATATCTAACACTATATAACTTCTATAAGCTGGGTATGGTGAGTAATCCCACCACTCTGGGAAGCTGAGACAGGAGGACTGCAAATTCATGGGAGGGGAGGGGAGAGAAGAGGAGGGAAAAGAAGAAGAGATGGAAGGTGTGGGAAGGGAAAAAAATGATCAGGATGAGATACATAAATGCACCAATTTCTCAAGCTGCTATTGTGTATCTCACATATTAATAAAAATAACCTGATAAAAGATGAATTAAAATGAAAAGAATTTGAATATGGGCAAGAGATCTGAACAGGCATGTCTTTCAAAAGATATTTCAAGGGGCTGGAGGAATTGCTCAGCGGTTAAAGCACCTCCCTAGCAAGCACTACATCAAGGGCTAAGTACCCGAGCTCAGTTTCCTAGCACCATTTAAGCCAGGCATGGTAGCAGACGCCTGTAATCCCAGACTGAGACAGGAGGGTTGCTGAGAGTCCAAGGCCATCCTGGGCTCTATAGTGAGTTCAGGACCAGCCTGGGCTACAGACCCTGTCTCAGGAAAAGAAAAAGAAAAGAGAGAGAGAGATATCTCAACAGTGAATAAGCAAGATGATCAACATGATTAGTCACTAGAGAAAGCAAGTTAAAACAAAAATGAGATACCACTACATACCTATTGGAATAACTAAAATTAAAGACTGACCACATCAAGCATTGGCAAAAATGTGGAGGAATTTAAGAAACAAACCTTCAGAAAAATGTACAAGTATCTTTAAAAGCTAACCACACACCTACCACACGCTCCTACCATTCCTGTCCTATTAATTTAGCCAGGAGAAATGATCCACAAACAGAGTTGAATGGGAATGACTATCAGCAACTTTATTTGCAGAATCAAAAACTGAAACCAATTCAAATGTTTGTCAGGATGAGTGAAAAACTGAAATATTCCCATAAAATAGATACTATTTAATAATTAAAAAAAAGTACTGACACAACACAGGTGAACTTCAAAATAGCTATGCTTATTAGTCAGGTTTCTCCAGAAAAGCAGAACCACTAAGATATATATTATACACATTCTAATGGCTTACAATGTTACACAGATTGAAAAAAATCCCACAACAGCCATCTGGAAGCTGATGAGCCAAGACCATCAGGAGCTGTATCAGTCTAAGAATCTGGAAGTCAAAGAAGAAACACACCAACACACAAAACTCCAAGATGAAGATGAAGCCTCAAAGTAACCTTCCATTCCAAGCCCCAAAACCTCTGGTGCAAGTCCTGTTCAAAGGTGGAAGAACCTGGAATGTGACTCACAGGCAACAACAACAGAAAAACTTGTCCTTGCTTTTCAGCATCCTTGAGGTGAGTAGTTCTGCTCTACCACACCTTTCTAACACAATGTACTACCTCACCACCAGCCTAGAATTGTCCTGATCAACTACAGACTGACCCATGAGCCACAGTGTTTCCTCCTTTAAAGTTGTTCTTCTCAGGTTACTTTGCCACAGATAGGAAGCTAACACAGCATCTCAGTTGACACCCACAATGAACTATCACATTATGCTTCGTGTAAACCATGAAGAGCTCAAGCAACAGGATTCCATGTATGCACAGTTCTAAAAAATGCAAACTGGTCTTAAGTGACAGAAAGTGCTTGCTGGAAGTAGGATGGGGCTGTTTAAGAGCTGAAGGAAAAAACTGTAAAAGAACAAAAGGAAGTATTAGGTGTGGTATACTGCTCATTATTTCAAAGTTGATTAAAACGTACACTTTAAATAGCAATTTGTCAATTATACAAAAAGCTGTTTTAAAAATGCAAAGCAGCATCATATAAAAATCAGCATCATGCCATTTTCTAAACTTTTCATTCTGATATTGTAAATCACACACCCTAACTCTTCTGTGCCTGTCTTGGTTCATAATGCAGTGATCACAGCACCATAAGAACCAATCTGTTGGCACTACGAAATGAGTCTATAATGTTGCTATAACACACACACACACACACACACACACGTATACACACACACACACACACACAATAACAGAGAATACATAAATCTGTGTTACCTAAATAGGAAGCACCTAAGGGGTCTCTTGCAGTCTGGAAGAGGACTGGCTCATGGACGGAAGGTGTAGCCACATCCACAGTTGTCCAGGCCACACTGTGTGATGACCCGCAAGCCACACGTGTGATCTTCTGGCCTTCTAAGCCTTGCACAAGTGTGGGCTTTCTATTAACTGTAGTTGTGCCATTGCCCTGCTGGCCATGGTCATTATCACCCCAGGCATACACCTATTTAAGGGAGAAAAAAAAAAAAAAAAACAACTTTACAACATTTCAATACTTTCTTTAAACTTACATAAAAATGTTTAAAGTATATGCTAAGGTTTTTAAAGATAAAATTTCATAATCTTAGAAAATGTCAGGTGCAGACTGTAATTCTGAGGGAAATTTAATAAGGAAAATTCTGGTGAGCAACTACCAATGCAGATCTACCAAACTAATGAATTGATCCATTTTATTTTGTTACAGAATGTAAGAAGGATCTTCTCCTACCAAGAGCAATAATTTATTTTTTTTCTTTTATTTTGCCAAGAAAAATCATCAAAAACTACCATGTATATTTTCAAGTAATTTGTGTCTTGGTTTTATAAAACTATCCAGTATAATTCACTTCTGACTGAAATTAGAATGCTAATTATTTTATAAATATATTTTAAATGAGAAAACCAAGGTCCAGACATGGTGTGTATCTCCCAAAGCATCCAAGTAAATAATATTGCTCAAGTATTAACTGTATTTCAAAAAAAATGTATTTCCCATTATCGATCAATTCCCTAAAATAAAATGCTTATAGCTTAGCAACAGAAGGACCTTCAATGATATTTTTCTCATGTTCACATGCAATTCAAGGTAAAAAAAAGCTTTTCCCAGGCCCCAACTTCCAACCTGCACTGGTAAGCAGGCTCACTCCAGTGAACAAAATGGGTACTGCCCTCCCCTCGTGATTCTTCAAGTATCAAGGTTCACTTCATTTCATCCAGGGTTACAATTCTGACCCGTAAAGAGTTGTGCTGTGACTGCCACCTCAGAAGGGCACATCTCCCCCAGGCCACCTACAGCCACCTACAGCCTTACCTGCCCCGAGTCCGTTACTGCCAGGCAGTGGAGGGCCCCAACAGCTACGTGTACAATCTTCTTCCCTCTCAGTCCTTCCACCACCTGTGGCTTTCGCACGTGCACGTCAGACCCATGGCCCAACCTGAAGTAATCTCCCTTTCCCCTGAGAGGTCAGAAGAGTGTCACAATTTGGCAACAGACTGGTAATGCTAAACAAGAAAACTCTCACTGTCTGAAATCTTTTACAGCTATCTCAGTGACACCATCACACACAACAACAAGGTCTTTGAATGTACATTCTAAAGCACCCACCATTACCTCAAATTAATTCATTAAATCAGCTAACAACATCCTTAATACTATAAAACATGCTTTTCAATATTTATGTTACTGCAGATTTTCATATGAAGAGACTAAAAACGACATAACTGTAAAGTTCCTTCCCAAGCACTATACTGTGTATGTCTTCGTCAAATTGCCTCTGGTCATACTGGCACAACCCTAGGCACTGTACAAGGTCTGCACACACTCTTTTGCACTTTAATAAAACAAGCTTTCACAAGAATAGCAAACTTTTTCAAGATCAAAGAATACAGAAGTCTAATTTGCTCTCTTTTTTATCACTGGGTTCCCTGTTAAGTAAGCATGTAGAAAAAAACTAAAATTTCTCCAGAATTCTTTTCAAAGCTATCCATTTATATGAGGAGAATTTGCTAAAAACATAATATTGTCACTAATCCCAACTCAGAAATGAAAAAACACAAAGATGCCTGAATGAGCAAGAAAATGACAGTTCACACGCCATGCGGTGAAGCAAGGCTTCCCACACAGGCCTCATGCAAGCAGATGCACGGGAAATAACAAGGAAGTTTACGTACCATGTCCAAACCACTCCTGACTTGGTGAGAGCCAAGGAAAACTGGGCTCCACACTCAATCTGGCACACCCCTTGGCCATTTAGTCTCTCAATGTTCTGGGGAATGTTACAGCCTTCACTTCCTCCCCGGCCTAATTTTCCAAAATCGCCATCACCCCAGGAAAATACCAAACCTAGATTTAAAAAGATAAATAACTTAGGCCAGTGCTTTTGTAATATTCTCACCCAACAAGAAGCTTAGTATCATGGTCAACACTCACCTTCATCAGTCAGAGCCAGTGTCTGCGCATCTCTACTTCCACATGCAACCTGGATTACTCTGTGACCAAGAAGGACTTTCACCTACTCAATTACAAATTTAAAGATATAATCAAGTACAAGCACTGAGAAAGGGAAATTTTTCTCATATACTGAAAGCTAATAATGTTCATGTCTTTATAAAGTTTCCTACTTGAGGCTTCCCTTAACTTGAAATCATCACACGACAAGCTTTTGATTAAGGACAAAAATAGGTATAATCACCATTTTGGGCTTCAACTGTGTTGTATTATCGCCATGTCCCAAACGGCCATACTCTCCAAGACCCCACGTGTACAGCTCCCCACTAGATGTCAGTGCCGCGCTGTGAGAGCTCCCACAGGCAATGTCCCGGATGCGCTTGGTTTTCAGGGCCTCTATCAGTCTTGGTTTGTCACAGTTCCTAAAGCAAAACTAAATTACTCTCTTTATAATGAATCCATCTCTTTGCAAAGAAGGAAAACAGACCTCCACACTGATTCACTGTAATACAGGATCTACAAACAAACAACTCTCAAGCCTCAGAGTATGTAAAGCCAAATCACATCCATCCACGTTAAACTTATTGTTTTCTAGTCCTTGGAACTGAGCCCATGACCTTCCCACTGAGCTACATTCTCAGTACATTTTTTACTTTTTATTTTGAGAGGTCTTACTAAATTACTAAGTTGCCTAGGCTGGTTCAAACTTACGATTCGCCTGCCTCAGTCTCCCAGAGTTTTGGGATTATAGGCCTGTGTTACCAAATCTAGCTTTATTTATTTATTTATTTATTTTCCCTTTATTGAGACAGGATCTTGCTCTGTAGCCCAGGCTGGTCCTGAACTTACTACGTAGCCCAGGCTGGCCTTGAACTCATAGCAATCCTCTTGCTTCAGCCTCCATAATGCTTGAATCACAGGTGTGCACCACCACATTCAGCTTTATGTGATTCTGGGGGATTAAACCAGAGCTAGCTTAACAGAGTTTTCTTTTTTCTTTCTTTTTTTTTTTATTTTTTTGAGTCAGAATCTTGCTCTGTAGGTCAAGCTGGTCCTGAACTCACTATGTAGCCCAGGATGCCTAGAATTCACAACAACACCCATCTCTCAGCCTTCCAAGTGCTGGGATCAAAGGCATGCGTCACCACACCCAGCTAGGACGTGACATTGAGGAATGAGGCCAGGGCCTTGCGCTTACTAGGCAAGCACTCTAATCACTGAGCTATGCCCCCAGCTCAAAGGATTTTCTAAAAGATCTGTTTCCATAAATAACCTATTCTGTTGTTACGGTTTGGATCTGCAGTGTCCCCTAAAAGCCTCATGCATTCAGATGTTGTGGATAATCTATGAACACCATGTGCTATTGGGTAGTGGGGCCTGGCTAGAAGGAGCATAAACTTGGTGCTTGACCTGAAGGGGTGTGTGCTGGTTCTGCCCTTCCTCAGGGACCTGGCTCCCATTTCCCATGTCATGAAGAGGTCTCCAGCAGTGCCCTCATCATGTGTGTTCACCAATGCTGGCTACCCAGGTACACATTATGACCTTCTGAAACTGTGAGCTAAAATAAATCATTCCTCCTTTAAATTGTGGATGTCAGGTAACATGTCCCAGCAACAAAAAAGTAACTAAGACACTTGTTTTAACATTCTGTAAAACAACTATTAAAAAGCATTCACTGTTATTATCCATAACACTTTCTTATTAGCAAGTAAGACTGAAGGAAATATTCTTACATTCTGCTGAAGTGTCCAAGCTTTCCATCATCACCTTCACCCCAAGAAAACACTTTCCCATCAACAGTTAAGGCTGTAGCATGCCGGCCACCTGCAACATTTACAGAGGCACAGGCCACCTAAGCACAGTACACTAAAGGTTCACAGCATAACTACCCATTTTGTGTGGCAAGCTCTATGTATGCAACAAATATGGGTTGAACACATAGGAAATAGCATCAACATCCCAGTTATTATAGAAGCTAAATGACAACTAGTAGAATTTTAGTAAAATATACATTTTAACTTTAAAAAATTTTATTTGCAGAGATGAGGCAAAGTAGTGCTGATTATTAATAGGATTCATGTTAATTTTAAACATACATAAAAGAAAAACAGAAATAAGAATATTTGTGATTGGGCAAGTTGTCAAATGCTATGGCAACTGAAAATTGTGTACGATATACCCAACAGTGGAATTATTTAAACACAAGTAGAATCATTTACAAATAAGGTATTATACTCACTCTTCCCAAAGCACACCAGCTCTGTCTCCAGCATGAAATACTCTCCTAGTCCACACATGCTATACCTCAGAATTATAGGCATGACCTTTCCTAATATTTGGTCCCTACGAGCTCCTGGGGCTCTGAGAACAGTGTAGCAGACGGGGCTCATACTCTGTAACATCCACTCTCTTTCTTGCTTACCAACAGAACCCCCAGATTAAGAGGAACAGCAATGTCTCAGTATAATGATCACATTTCCCATCCTTGCTTGCCCACAAGATGGCTGTAGAAATGAACTGCATAGACTTAAGGACAGGCTATCTTCTTCTATCTGGGTCCTGAACTGAAGGGTTAAAGCAATAAAGCCTTCTTCCTACAGCAGCTGACAGGAAGAGCCAGCACTAGATACAAGAACAGGCCCAGCACCTACCCCTGGACTTAGAGAGGATAAAAGTAAATTTGCCTTACTTAAGCTACTGTCATTTGGATTTTTGTTATATGAGATTATATCTAACCCCTTCCAGTAAAGGTATCCTCAGAGGCCTAGCAAAGTACTTCAAATAAGCATTCAACAAAACTGCCCTAAATAGGAGAATAATTTTCTTTATTAAACCATCTTTCTCATCACTGAGGTTCATAGATACTTTTAGGATACTTCATACTCTTTTTGCAGGAAAACAAACCTATCTAAGCACAAAATTTTATGATTTCATTGATACAATAGGCCTAATACCATCACTCCAAAACTGAACAACACATCCTTTGAGGGCTAAGCCCATATGTTTGAAATACCTAAAGGCTGCATTTCAGAATACCTAATTTTATAGCAATAATTAAATTATAGAACATTCGAGATTTATATTATCTAAATTTTCCTCCTAGTAATAAACTAAAAATTTAAAAAAGAATCCCAGGGCATCTTAGGGAACATTATTTACAGGCCTTAATTATTTGAAGTCTAGAAACAATAGGCATTCCACACACAAATGTCAACTCTGGCCTTGTACCTGAGTGAACGGCTACCTTCTTGACCACGTAACTGCTGAGGGCCGTGATCTGCCGTGGGATGGGGACTGTTCCACTTGAAATGCCCAGCCCAAGCCGGCCATTCGTGGCTTCTCCACAGGCATATACTTTCCCTTCCACTGTCACTGCAAAGAATGGGAGCCAGAAAAGAACTCAAATTTTCACAACATAAATGCTGTTTTTTTTCCCATTTTATTGATATGTATACGTGCAAAATTTAAGGTTTACAATGAAGTTGTGCCTTTTATGCACATATGTATCTTGTCAAGGTGACAAGGGCTTTCTCACTCTCCTTTGTCCCTCTCCCTATCCTACCCTTCCTCCCTCCTCCCCTACCCAACCCCTGTTTCACTTTGTTTTTCGTTTGAAGTTCCATAGGAGTTGTGCTCTGGGACTCTCATATCAGAGAGACCATTCGCTGTTTCACCTTCTGTTTCTGACTCACTTCACTAAGCCTGATGTTCTCAAGTTTCTTCCATTTGCCTGTAAAAGCCTCCACATTGTTGGACTTTACTGATGCATAGTATTTCATTGTGTATAAATACCACAATTTGTGTATCCACTGGTCTGTTGATGGGTATTTTGGTGACTTCCATACTTTAGCTACTGTTAGTTGTGCTGCTATGAACATGGGTATACAAATATCTCTGTTGTGTGTTGTTTTGACCTCTTTTGGATATATTCCCAGGAGGGGTGTGGCTGGATCAAAGGGGACATTTATTTCTAGTCTTTTGAGAGCTCTCCATACTGCTTTCCAAAGGGGTTGTACAAATTTACATTCCCACCAGCGGTGCAAGACGGTTCCTTTCTCCCCGCAGCCAGGCCAGCACTGATTACTACTTGACTTGTTGATATAGGCCATTCTCACTGGGGTGAGATGGTATCTTAGCATTGTTTTGATTTGCACATATATGCTGTTTTTACGTTTGTACCAAGCATAATTTAATTTCTTTTAACATTTGGATAATCATACCTGCAAACAAACTCTTAGAACCACCAGCCACCTGTACCACATTCAAAGCAGAAAGAGTCTCCGAGAAGGAAGGAACTTTTATCTAGAAAAGAAGGTTTTGTATAAAGCAAAATTTTTAAATTTTAAGTAACCTTTAATATAAAGAATCACTGCTAATTTTTATCACTACACTAGCCACATAAGTCTTTACCTCTAATAAATATACATTAAAGTCTTTTAAGAATAAAAGAAATACTGAGATTTATTTTAATATAAACTACATCATCAGGGGGAGGTAAAAAATGCACAAAATGTAGCCAGCTACTGGTAACTGCTGAAGCTAGCACCAGGGACAGCACCAGGGACATGAGGGCTCATCATCTTAATTTTTTTTACCAGAGTATATTTGAACATTTACACAGTTAAAGATGAAAAGTAAAATGTACCAGTACAGACAAAAACAGATTTTGGGTAAACTGTATTTTACTTCAAGTCACTTCCTGATCATTCTATTTCTGACTTAGACATCTCTAAGAAATTATATCCTTATAATTCCCATTGTAAATAGGTATGACTTAATTTGAAATCCTTTATGAATCCCTACTTTAGAAACTGTCATTCACCACTCCAGTGGAAGAGAGTCTTTTCAAACAACTGTAGTTTTCTGACTCCAACCTTCATGTGAAAGCTCCATGTGTGAGAGTAATAAGGTCTCCGGCTCCGAAAAAAGTCACGTCTCAAAACCAGAGACAGCTCTGACAAAGGACAACTGAGACACCCAGAACTCAGTGTGCCTGCCCACTTCAAAATGGAGGCTGGAGGTCATAACACAAAAATGTAGTTCAAGGCTCATCAAACAAAGATAAAAATTAGCTGGACCTTCAGAGAGGAGAGTTCAAATAAATAAGTTCTAATTTCCTTAGCTTTTGAATAGCATAGGTAAGGAGAGGGCTTAGAACAGATATGTCTTGTAGAACACTAGAAGGAACCAGATTCCACTAATTAAATGAACAAACTATTTCCAGGCACTGAAATTTGGAGACCTTTGTTCTGCTACTCAGATAAGAGACAATGAGTAATAAAGTTAGTTCAAATGTAACACTAGTTATACCTATTCCTAAAAAGAAAAAAAAGGATCCAGTCTTATCCTAAACAATCTAAATACTTGTTAAATTATCCTTTTCATCCAATTACTTTTGGGCAAAATACACTATGAACACAGAAGCCATGACACAGCTTTCTCACGGGTCCATAACTCTCTAACAATGTGAAGGAGAACATGACGATCTCTATCCACAATAAATCCCTCAAAGATTACAAGTGCATGTGAGGGTGTGGGGTCATTTGTTTCTCTGTGTTCAGAAAGTATTCCCTCTCTACAGAAGCTAGTTCACCCTGAAATACCTCAGGCACCAAGTGCCCAAAGGCATAAATTACGTGTCTCTCATCTTCATAGCACTATGGCACTTTGAGCACATTATTCATTCATGGTAAGCAAAAATACTTACCATACTGAAGCCAAGATGAGTACAGTTATAGTCCACACTTTTAAAAGTTTATTTTCTGGTTTATAGGAATATAGCTATTAAGTACACAATTGTCCAAAAATGAAGCTTTCTCAGAAATTAAACTTAATAATGTCTATCAGTTCAAGAATTACTTTCAAAAAGTTAATTTAAAAAAACCAAATATAGAAGGTAAAACTACTACTGAAAACATTAAAAGAGTCGATCTGTTTCTGACCCTCTCATGAACAAAGGCACCAGAAAAGACATCCTCAGTCTCAGAGTGGCTGATGCTATGGGCACTTCAGGCTACTGGGGAGATGAGTACCTTAGAGCCTTTGAGACCTCCAAGCTGGTCTTTGTCATTCAGTCCCCACACAAACACCTTGGTTCTTATTGTAGCTGCTGATTCCAACCCTGCAGCCTTCTTCCTAATTAGGCTGAACAAAGGGGAGAGCAAAGATAGGTTATTCAGCATAAAACATTTACAGCATAATAGAAGACAAACTCAAGCCCTCAAAGTTTGCTGCTTATTGACAGATGCTCAAAGTTTTATTTTAATGAAATAAAATCTCAAGAATGAGACTGGAGGAATGGCTCAGAGGTTAAAGTGCTTGCCTAGCAAGCACTAAGTACCTGAGTTTGATCCCCCAGCACCACAAAAACTGGGCGTGGTAGAGCATGCCTGTAATTCCAGCGCTTGGGAGGCTGAGACAGGAGGACTGCCTTGAATCCAAAGACAGCCTGGGCTATACCAGTGAGTTCAGGACTAGCCTGGGCTACAGAGTGGGACCCTGTCTCAAAAAAAAAAAAAAAAAAAAAAAAAAATCTCAAGAATGTACAAAAGTTAAGTGTTCCAGAGAGTTAAAAGTTCCAGACACCTGCATACTACTACTTTTTATTACTCAAATTTTAGCCTTTCATTTTGATAGAGACTTTTACAGATACACTATGTATTCTCTTTCTTCTTAAATACCAAGTAGAATATAACAAATATTTGGATACCTATCACTATGATATAAAGCTACTGGTTTGTTGGAAAAATCATGACACATTTTGCCTATTTTTTTCCAAAGGTCATTTATTTATATAAAGAACAAAGGTCAATCAGTGATATACTGACCGTTTTGTTCAGTAACCTTTTTCCCTCTTTCAGTTAGCTTCATAATTCCAGGTTTATGGAAGAACCTGTCTTTATCAGAGAAAAACTGAACAAGGTACTGATTTACAGCCTCATATTAATTGAATGCAATACCATGCAAGGAGTCCTGAAGAGTGAATCAAATGGAAATTTGATGGTGTAAGATCAGGCAATCAAGTCTGTGGGCCAACACATTCCCACCTAAGCTCTGAAAAATTTTTTGTGATCAAACTTGTGTGTGGTCTCACAATGTTATTATGGGACACAATTCTTTGATGATTAATGAACTCTGGACATTTCTGGATGATGGATACATTCAAAGTGCCCAATTGCCAACAGTATACACTTGAATTATTTGGCTTCTTAGTAGGAGCTCAAAAACACCACACTGAGAGCATAAACTTTCACTGATGAATATTTCCTTTCAATGTCGTTTGATGCAAAGTGTTACATGAGGACCAAGACTGGTTGTGCACAACCAGTTAAGAGTCACTTCAAAAAAGATTGTTTCTTCATACTTAATGAACATATTGTAGATGCTTATACATGCCATCAAATGAACTTCTCTTTTACAAGAAACCCAAACATCAAGCTTGCTTACACATCCCAGCTTCATCAGGTGGTCGTAAACACTTGAATGATGAATGTTCAATGTTTTGGCATCTCTCATGTTATGTAACATGGGTTTGACTATACCAAATTTTAATTTTGCCATCATCAACTTTGATGAGATCTCCTTAACCAAGAAGCATCACTGAGACCAAAATGACCAGCATAGAACTTCATGAACCATTGCTGGCACTGACATTCTTGGAGAGTACTGTCACCATAATTAACGTAACTTTTCATAAGCTTGATACAGTTCTTCCCTTTATGAGAAGTTAAACAATAAAATATGGCAAAAATGCATGGTTTAGTCTTCCATCTTCCAATTTGCTGTAAAATCTCAAAAACTTGACCAAATTATTCAAAATTTTTGAGTGATGCTATAGCACTACTTGTTTAGCAAGTTCCTCTTTAAGCCCATTGAGCACTGCTTGCATTTCTTTAAGAATATCTTGTTTGAACTGGCTGTCTGCAGAAACCAACTCATCTGTTTGCTTTTTGACTTCCCTCTTCTACCAAGGTACAGCATAAGCTCAAAACATAATCACTTTATTTTGCACACTCAGCATTTTTACTTGCAACAATTTATCTAGAAAAATACAGCTTGTCAGGACAGTGATCAACTGTGACGAAAGCGATCAGTTACACTGTTTGCTGCTAGGACAGTAAAAAAGGACGAAAACAGCCCTTGCCCACACACACACCTTGGGATAAATGCCCAAATGACAGATACTATTCTCCCACAGCACAGGGTCTTCCCTCTACCAGAAGCAAGTATGCCTGCTTGCCCACAATTCTTGGGTAACACTGACTCTTCCATATGGCCTGAGGACTATGCTCCACTGTAGACAGGCAGCATGCCCCTTCCCTCTCGCCATGGTTGTACTAACACACTGTTCTGAGCTTGCCTGATTCTATTCTACCACCTCCCTAAAAGTCGGATGGTCCACAGATACATGCTGAGTGAACAAACACAATGACAGCCATTAGCACACCAGACATATAAAGGCAGAAATTGGGCGAGTACTTAAGAACCGTCTTAGGATGAACTACTGTACTCCAAAATTACACAAGGTATAATCCCAATACTCTGGGAGGCAGAAGAAGAATAAGAGTCCCAAGCTTAAGCCCTTAGGGACTTAGCGAGACAATAACTGAAAACTGAAAAAGAACTGACGATGTAGCTAAGTGCAAAGTGCCTAAGTTCAAACTCTAATATGTGCCAATCCCAAATAAGAATTTAATAGTATACACTTTATGTATATATTCCCAAAATAAACATGAATATGAGTTTCACAGGTAATAAAATGCTTAGTCAAAAAAAGCTATCAAATATAATGTATTATTTCTGTAGGAAAATACAATTTGAGGAGACTTTCAGGCAAGATGGTGGCCAAGTAACAGAATCACTCAATGTCTCCTTGTAGATTCACTCAAAAGTTGAGATTATAGTTAAAAACTGCCTGCTCAACTCAGCTACGAGAAGGAGGAAAGCCCCAGTAATAGAAAGAAGGCCAAAAGAAGGTTAGAAACCCAGCAGACACATCGGAAGCTGAAGAAAGCAACAGTCAAGAAAGCCACCCCAGGCCAACTGTGAAGGGCTGGGAATAGCCAGCATCTGCAGACAGGTAAGCCAGGAGCCAGGAGCCAGGAGCCTCAAGCAGTAAGAGCAGAGCCAAGAGAAGTGGAAATTGACAGCAGCTGGCAGCCAGCTGTTGCTTTTAGAAATGAGCCTGCAGGAAGTACAAACCAAAACCACACTGCAAGCTTCCCCTAGAAAAGACCTCCTGAAGCCTAGACAAGTATGAGAGAAGCACCACACAGCAACAATAATAGGCAGCGATATAGGCAGGACGCATCTTAAAAAGAGCCCAAGTCTGAAAATGTTTGGAGTAAAGGATACCTCAGAAGGAACACATCAGGATTTGGGGGAAACTCATTTAAATAGTACATGGAAAGAAACTGGCACAAGAGACAGCTGCAGAAAGAAAAGAAAGGCTACCAACCTCCTGAGGCTCAGATGGTAGTGGGAGCACCTCAGACAGTAGAAAGTCCTGCCCTTGTGGGAGGGAAGTCAGGACAGGCAAGAGAGTTTGCCTGAGGGGTTGGGTAATAACAGGACACATCAAAGGCCATCAGAAAGTTAGATTCTCCCTCACTATGTACTCCCAGAAAAGAGGACTTTTGGCTCCCCCACCCCCACCCCCACCCCCCCCCCCCACATATCCTCATACACATTCAAAGAAAGTTTTTGGGAAGTCCTTTAAAATGAAGAGCCTCAGCAAAGGCTCATGGGAAGACAAGGTAATAGGACACACACAGAAACATCTGAGACCTTGAAGCCAACATCATGGGCAAGGAAACAGTAAAACTCATGGAAAGGAAGTAAAAAGGCAAACAGATGAGTTGGTTTCTGCAAACAGCCAGTTCAAACAAGATATTCTTAAATGCCATCAATGGTCAATGGGCTTAAAGAGGAACTTGCTAAGCAAGTAGTGCTCTAATGAATACAAAGCTTATGGAACATATAGAAGACAGAAATAAGGAGTTGGGTGAGGTAAACAAGGAAATGCAAGGTATGAAGGAACATTTTGATAAGTGGAAAATAAGAAAAGAAATGTAGCTGAAACTCAGAATATGAAAAATTCAGTGGCTTGTTCAAGATGGTGGCTGAATCAAAGAGCCACACAATGTCTCCTCATGGACCCAATTAAAAAGTTGATAATTAGTCAAAAACTGCTTGCTCAATGTAGCTACGACAAAGAGGAGCACCCCAACAATGGAGAAGAGGCCATGAGAAGGTCAGAAACGCTGAAAAAAACATCACAAGTGAAGGTGCACAGGAGCCCAGGAAGCCACCCCAGGCCAAATACAAACTGCTGGGAGCTGCTGGCACCCACGGACAAAGCCCACCCAGCCTGGAACCTCTAACCAAGACAGGAGAGGAAGGAATGCTGAACAATTAAAATGAGGCTACAAGAAGATCAGAAGTCCCAAAGACATATGAGAAGTGGAGAAAAACAACAGCCCAGGAAGCAGCTCCTGGCTTACTGAGCATGGCCATGAGCTGCCAGCATCCAGAGATAGAAGAAAGACCCAAGCCCAGAACCTCAAACAGAGGTAAGCAAGAATCTGAGAAATAGGAACTGACAGCAGCTAATAGCCCCAGTCTCTAAAAAAATGAGCCTGCAGGTAGTGCATACTACAAATGCAATGCGAGCTCCCCCTTGAAAAGGCCTCCTAAGCCTATATCAGAAGCGGTGGTGTTCCGCAGCCATAACAAGCAATTATCTAAGCAGGAGCCATTTTTTTAAAAAAAGAGAGCCCAAGACTGAACTGTTTAGAATAAAAGAACGCTCAGAAGAGCACATCAAGGCTTTGGGGGGCATTCTTAAACTGTGCCTAGGAAGAAATTAGAACAAGAGACAGTTACAGAGAGGAGAGAAAGGCCACTAACTCCCTGAACATCTTGGGTGGTAGTGGGAGCAACTCCAAGGGTACAGACCACCACCCTTGGAGGAGGGAAGCCAGAACAGGCAGGAGAGCTTTGCTGAGAGAGCTGGGAGATTGCCAATGCTGGGATCAAAATTCTGCCTGAAAGTACTGGGAGTATAGCCCAGGGTCACAGGCCAGGCTAACTATTTACTTTTAAAATACAAGTTTGAAATAAGGTAGAAGATAAGTGAGCACGAGTAACAAATGGCTCATACCTTCCACTGTTGCCTTTGTCATCATCTTCTTCTTCATTATCTGAAGCTAAGAAAGGAACTGCAGCCAAATCTTCCTCCTCTGCACGGATCCGCCCCAAGAGAATCAATCCATGGATTTTACAGTCAATTCCCGAGCTCCTGCACTGCTTTATTGCAATTTCGATGTACCTGTGATACTAGACAAGTAAACAATGAGCTACACCTTTTAGGCTCAAACACATTGGATACTCTAGCTGAAGAATGGGACACTTATGACACAGGATGTGGAATAAGTATGATCTCCTTCATTTAAGTTCCAGAAATATCAACTGAGTTATTCAGTCAATTCAGCCATACTAAAATAAGGTTCACCTTCAAAACAAGTTATTAACTTGCCAAATATATCTACTCAAGGCTCAAAAACTAATTTCTTTACTAAAATTAACCAGTATGAAAGCCTAACGCAACAATAAACCATTCTTTTTTAGAATTTCCTTGTTAGGTACAACACAGAATCAACATCTGTTTGGTCTGAGACAGATTCAATGGTGGGTAATCATAGTCTTCATAATTTCTTTTTGTTTTGGGGTTTCTTCACCTTTATTGTTTTTAAACAAAACAAAAATATTTAAATATCTACAAATTAATAAAAAGTACAAAGAACCCCATAAGCCACCACCCAATTCATGCACCAATCTTGTTCACATATGGATTACCATAAGAATACTGTAACATTATGTTGTTTCAAAACTTTAGTATGTATCATTGAATAAAATACTTTTCAAAGTCATGTCCACATTATCACAGCTAAAATAACAGTTATGACAATACCATATCATAACATAGCCTATCATCTATTATGCTACAGTGATCAAACTTTCCTGATCGTCTCATAAATGTCATCTGGTTGTCGGGCTGTTCAAATCCGGATACAAAAAAGATCCATGCTCCCTTTGTTATTTCTCTGCCATTTGTTGTTCAGGCCCAGGTGTCTGTCCTGCAACATGTATTTGGCAGACAGCATTCCTATGGTGGCACAGACAATGTCCTTCTATCTCTACATTACATGTTGTCTTAGTTACTTATTCACTGCTTGAACAAAATACCTAACATCCACAACTGAAGAGTGGAAAGATTTGTTTTATCTCCTAGTTTCAGAAGGTCTCAACAAAGTCTCTTCAGGGGTGGCCAGCAAAGGAGGAAGCACATGGTAGAGGTTTAGTTAGAGAAAAGCTCTTCATAGTGTGGCAGACAGAAAGTCAAGTACTTGAGGAGCTGTGGATGTCTGGAGACTAAGGTGAAAGACAGAGCTTTCCCGGGAAATGCTGTAAAAATGTTGCTTTTTCCATCTTTTACTTAGTTCAAGCTGCTAGTTGGGCCAACCACACCCCAGAGGGGATGCACTTCCCTCACTCCATGGCACATAATTCAATTAACACACATCTGAGTGCTCTGTCCTGGGCATTCCCAATCACAGTAAGTTATCACAATACCTCCAGGTCAAGCCTCAAGCATATGCCCCTTCAGCTAGGCCCTAACTCCCAACAAGTACCCATAGGTGCTCCACTACATCCAAATACGTGAAGCTTTTGGGGGACAATCCATATCCAAATCATAATATTCCACCCAAGCCTCTCAAAAGACTCATGTCTACCTTCTTATGCACAATGCATTTAGTCATTCTCTAAGAATTGCCAAAATCTTAACAAGATGTTCAAGAAGTACAAGTCCAAAGTCTCCTCTGAGACTCAAAGCAAACTCTTAGCTGTGAGCTCCTGTGAAACTCAAAACAAAAGTTAAACATTTCCAACATAAAAGGCACAGGGTAAATATTCCCATTCCAAAAGGGAGAAATAGGAGAACAGAAAGCAACTGAACAAAAATGAATTCTACACCCCGCAGAGCAAGGGTTAAATCCTGCGGCTTCATGTCCAGCATTTGGAACAAACCACTGTGGGATGTGAACTGCAAGGGCTTGAGTGCCCTACCACTACAGTACTGCCACTAGCCGTAAACATCGTAGCTTCTCCTTTCGGCTGGCTCTGTTAATAACCTGTAGCCTTCCTCAGCTATGATTAATGTTTCTGGCAATTCCAACTTTCTTGGGTCTCCACTGTACTTTTGGCTTCACCTTTACAACTTCAGGTATTGTCCTCTCATGGGCACACTACCTAGGCTCCAATGCCTTCCTCTGAAGTCTCCATGACTCCACAACTGTTGCATGCTGTACACCTGTGAAATCAGTACCATGTGAATGATACCAAGGTCTGCTGCTGTCACAAGTAGCTGTCCAACCCCCTTGGACAACTGCTATTGAGGCCTCTGAGTTCTTAGATGGCTCAACTCTAGCAAACACCTCTCTCTTTAATCCCACAGGATATTCTGGGGTACTCTTCTCAGAGCTAGGTCTTTTGTCTTTCCACTCTTTAACTGGTAAAGAGTGAGATCTTGCTGATTTTTTCACATGCCCTCAGGAATCTTTCTATAGTCCTAATTCCAAGTACTTGGCTTCTTTTCAATGCTAATCTCTATAACATCCCTGTGCTCTTTTGCTCTACTTCAGCAGGCCCTTTGGGTCCAGCAAAACTGAAAACTTTTTGTATCAGTTTTCTCTGCCATTTTTTCCCTGCTTTTTGCTACAGAGTTGGTTAAAAGTCACAAGCAATAGCCATAACACTGAGCTGCTTGGAGATTTCCTCCACCAGATTAAGTAGTCCACTGGCCTTAATCAGTTTCAGGCAAAATAAGATGCCAATACATTTTTGCCAGAGCACAGCATGCATCATTTCTAGACCAACTGCCACTAAAGTTCTCCTCCCTCCCAAAACTTCTTGAGCCAGGCCTTTAAAGTCCATACTTCTATCTGCATTCTGGTTGTCAGAGCTCTGACTCGGATTTCCCATCAAGCTGGGCTCAAAGAAGTCTAAGGCTTCTGTAGTCAGCATCATCAAACCTCTCCAAACTCCTCCCAAAAAACTGTTCCAAAGGCTTTGAAACCACATGGTTAGGTAAAAATCACAAAGACTCCATTTCTCCGTACCAATTACTGTCTTAATTATTCACTGCTGGTACAGAATATCCAACATCCACAACTTAAGGGGGCAAAGATTTATTTTAGTTCACAGTTCCAGAAAGTCTCATGCAGTTCTTTCATGGGCAAACAGCAACAGTAGAAATACATGGCAGAGGTCTAGTGAAAGGAACGCTCTTCACAGTATAGCAGACAGAAAGCCAACAGAGTGAGTGAGGAGCAAGTTGATGCCTGAAGATGAAGGCAAAAAGCAAAGCTTTCCCAGGAAAAGCTGTAAAAATGTTGCTTATTCCTTCTTTCACTTAGTTCAACTCAGCTGGGCCAACCACATCCAGGGTAGGTGTCACTCAGTCACTTCTTGACCCAGAAGTCAGTGACACACACCTGAATGCTCTGCCCTGAATGCCCTTTAATCACAATAAGCTGACACAACTCTCCCCCCCCCACCCCCAGGGGAAATGTGTCAGGACAAGCCTCAAGCATCTTCCTCTTGCAGCCAGGTCCTACCTCCTACAGTATACAATAACCATAGGTGTTCTACTACATCCAAACACATGAGGCTTTTAGGAGACATTCCAGATCTAAATCATAGCACATGTGAACAAAGTAATATAAAAGGAGGCACACACACTAACAATTGTCTTTCAGTGCTCTGAACAAACTGGACCAAGTCTAAATCAACCTATTCAACAGGAATTACAAACTGAATAACACCTGTTGGTATGCAAAAGTCAAGTTAAGATTATGAACAATGTTAGTTGGGCCTATAATCCAAGCAATCTGGAAAGCTGAGGCTGGAGAATCACAAGTTCAAGTCTAACTACCCACAAATTAGTGGGTAACACTGTTTGTATCCCAAAATAAAAAAATTCAAAAAGGGCTGGGTACTCAGTGCAAACACCTATGTTCATTCCCCCACTAAAAAACAACAACAAAAAATGTAAACAATGCTAAGAAAAACCAAGAGAAGAGTTAAATGTATGCAAAGTATAGGTATTACTTGATCAAGAGGTATACAACCAACTTCAAAAGGACATTTATGAGACAGAAAAATCAGAACACTAACTTGGTATTAAATCATACTAATAAATAGGTGTTAGATGTTAGAATGGTTCCAGAGATACATATACACATGTTTACTAAGTCCTTATAGGAGATAATACTGAAGTGCTACTTAAGTAAGATCAGGTCTAGGGCTTCCTGGGAGTAAAACAACGAGATGGGAGGGAAAGAAGGGAATACAACTGGCAACATGCTGATAAATGTTGAGACGTGCGGAAGGCTCAAGAAGATTTCCGTATGCTTTCTATTTTTGGTTATACACTAAATAAAAATTCCCCTAACAAGCCATCTGTACAGAGGAGTCTATGGAAAAGAATCTAATATATATATATATATATATATATATATATATATATATATATTCTAGTTTTTTCACTTGGTTGGGCAGGGCTGGAGTTGTCGAGATTGGGAAGGGAGTAGAGGGTGCATCAGATGTTTGCAGTTTAAGCACAATGCTTCACATTTCTCATACACACATAATATACTAATTTGTACTAATTAAATATTACAAATTAAATTGTTTTGAAATAAAATTTCAGGGGAATAAGGTTATCCCTTTCACAAATTATCTCAGTTGTTGTTTTAAGTAACTCTGTAGTGAATGATTTAAAGCACAAAAATACTGGTCACTCTAAGATAAGCCAACCCAGTACCTAGCAACAATAACTAAAACATATAATTCATTATTTTTTCTCATAAAAATTTAATGTAGCTTTCATTTTTATAATTTGTCATTTATTGACATTATTGTTACTGATGAATTATTATTCATTACAAAACGACTATTATAAAGTAGTTCAAGGACATTCATGAATGAATGGTAACTACAGTGAATAGTAATATATTACATATTGCACAATACTGAACATATTTTAAATGTTTTTCACTGTAAAGCAATAATATCTGAGGTGATGAAGATGTAAATTAGCCTGATTTGGTCATTCCACAATGAATAAAGTTAATGAAATATCACAGTGTACTACATAAATATTTATAAATATTATATGATTAAAATTTTAAAACAAAGTGAAACAAATTACGAGCTGTGAAAGTGATGCAACAGATTAGCATTTAAGAAATAAACAAACAGGGCGTGGCGATGCACTCTCAGAGATCAGGACAAGATGATAGTGATTTTAAACCTGGCCTATGTAATTAAGAGACTTAGCAAGACTCTGTCTCAAATAAAAAGTTTAAAAAAAGGGTTGGAGATGTCACTCAGTGTGAAGACACCAAGCTCAATCCCTAGTACTGCAAAAAAGAATGAAAGAACAAAGGAGTGAAAGAGCAATAGAGCAAAAGCAAAAGAACAAAAAGGAGAAAGAAAGGAGGGAAGGAAGGGAGGGAGGGAGGAGGGAGGGGAAAATAAATACACAAATCTAAACTAGGTGTAGTGCTGCAGTAGAATTCCAGGTACTTGAAAGGCTGAGATAGGATGATCATTAGATTAAAGCCAGTCTGGGCTACTTACCAAGACCATGTCTCAGAAGCAAAAGTAAAAGGGTCTGCATGCACTCAGTGGGAGCACATTACTAGGTTTAATCCCCAGTATTACGATCACCCAATAAATCAATCATTCAGTAAATAAATAAAGACTTCAACATGAAAAAGTTAATGGTAGGACTAAGAGCACAGCTCAGTGATAGGGTACTCTTCTAGCATTCCTAAGGCTTTAGGTTTGATTGCCATACCCAAACATAAAAAGAAAGAATAATGACCTACATTTAAAAATTTAAAAATAAACTCAGCATCTATAATTAACTTTGAATGAATTAAAAAGATAAAATATTTGATATTTTAATCTATGATCATTGCAACAATTAAACCAGCCCTACAAAACAAGAGTACAGATAGTATTGAAAGCTGTCTTGTTCTATTTTAAATACATTAATGTATTAGAATAGTGCCTGGGCCATGTGGGAAAGACATATTTAAGGACCAAGGAAAGAGAATCTCACTGAACTCTATGTTTACTGTTTACAAAACACTTCACTGATTCTCTATGAATTCTCCAAAAATAATCTGTCATTCTCAAAGTTATGTTATGACCAACTGAAAGATTGCAACCACACAATATGTTTGGCACCTCATGCCAAAGGATATGACAACAGACATACAATTTCAATGTCACATGTGGTTAGAAAGACCACCATAAACTAAATTATATATATATATATATATATATATATATATATATATATATATATATATATTTTTTTTTTTTTTTTTTTGAGACAGGATCTCACTCTGTAGCCCAGGCTGCTCCTGACACTACAGAGCCCAGGCTAGCCTTGGACTCACAGCAGTCCTCCTGCCGCAGCCTCCCAAGTGCTAGATTACAGGCAGGAACCACCACACTAGGCTTTATGTGGTGCAGGAAATTGAACTCGGTGTCTGGCAACTTTATCCCCTGTGCCATTCCTCCAACCCTAAATTATATTTAATGAATATAAAAAGGTACAGATGTAAATGACAGCCTCCATCAAATGGCTGGTATCTGCTAAGAGCATGTAACAATGCTTGTAACCAAAGATAATTAGAATGACATCTATGTTGTTTTCTTTTCAAGCTGATCTGAAAAATAGCAAATTCAAGTTGTATGAAATAAATTGGCGAAATAATGTTATACTTTAAAACAAATATGATTAATTATAGGGGAAAAATTGATCTCACTACTAGTACAGAAATCACCTCTCCTGTCTTTTGCAAATCACACAAAAGGAGCACAACCACTGCTACTTACCTCTGTGCAGTCATTCAGAAGGGGCACTGTGGTGTCGGTGGGGTTAATATTGATTGTCTTTAGCTCAATTAGGTTATTTAGGGAATTTCCACCTATAGGAAAAAAAAACAAGAGAATCAAGCAAAGGAGTTTTATTAAAAGATAGAGGATGTTTCTTTTGTAATAAATGAATTTAATTACCTGACACCACAACCAGGGAAGGCATGTAGCTACTATCGGCAGGATCAACTATCATTTTTAACCTATGAACAAGAACATCTGGAAAAATCTCCAAACGAATCCAATGCTTTAAAAAAAGAAAATTCTCAGTTAGCAAAACTTAGCCATATTTTATATAATACCACTAAAGCTTGAATCTATGAAATTTTTCTCAGCACAACTTAGCTATATTTTATATAATACCACTGAAAGTTTTTTTAATATAAAATGTGTCACGAGAAAGAATTTTCCATCACCCTGGCAGAAACAAGAGTATTTCTTCCCTGTCATTCACAGGAAAGTCTCACTCTAAGCCCCAGAAACAGTATTTTTATTAAGGATGGTCCTTTTAAGCCATAAAGGTCATGACAGAAAACATTAAATATGGAAGAAAACGGGCCTCTCTTCAAGTCTGCCCTGTGTGTCCAAGGAGCTGTACCTACCCAGCAGTACCATCAAAAGACTGCTCCAAAGACAGCTGTGTTAGGCTATGTTAGAAAAACTTTTTGCAGAAGCAGAATGGGAATTTGTATTTTTTTTATGTAGGAAAGGAAAACAAAAAATCTATGATACCCAATTGGTAAAGTTAGGTTAAAAGCCTAGCTTCTACTATTTAAAATATCTTGACAATAAAAATAGGAAGCATATGATTCCATAATTTTTAAATAATTTATGAGGTGAAAAACAAAATGGGCAATGATAGGCCCCATCAGCAAAACTGTAGGTTTTCCAAGTTCAGTTTGAAAATCTAACATGCAGCATCACATGAAAGAAAGCATCCTTGGATGCACCTCTGTTCATACTACCTTTCCCTGTGAGCCAGACGACTGCCAGCAAGGCTCACTGCCATCGATTAGACGAGATGCCTGGTTCACTGATGAGGACACATTCAGGTTCTTTACCATGCGGGACCAGCTGTCCAGCAGCATTCCTGGGTGACTGCTATGGCAACGCTTTAGCTGCTTTCCAGAACGGCCACAAAATACCGCAGACTGTCCTATTTGATGCCATCAAAAAGAGTTAACACTTCCTGAACTGGGGCAGAACTTTCATGACCAAAAAAATTAAGAATGCTACATAATAATGAACTTCTTTATAATAGAAAGTTTTTAAATTAAAAGGAGCTAATAAATAACAACAATGGTTTTAAGAAACCTACTCAAGGTATTTTACACACACACATTTATAAGAAGTACATATAAGGCCATAAAAAAATTCCATTTAAATCTCTCAGGTAACAATATAGTAATTTATTTCCAAACAAAAAGGACACTAGGATACTGATAAGTCATAGAAAAAGTAAAAGTCCTCACAAAAAATATTCTTATCAAAAATGTTTTTAGGGCTTGGAGATGTAGCTCAGGGACAGACTGACGCCTAGAATGTAAAAGGCCTGGGTTCAATTCCCACAAAAGAAAGCAAGAAAGGAAGGAAGGAAGGAAGGAAGGAAGGAAGGAAGGAAGGAAGGAAGGAAGGAAGGGAGGGAGGGAGGGCGGGCGGGCGGGCGGGCAGGCGGGAGGGAATGCTCTTATAAACGCTCAGAAAAAAACAACAAATCTGTAAAATGTTCCCATATCCATTGGTGGCAAACTTAGAAATTCAACTAGCCTTTCCTATTAAGGACAACTAGAAGAGCTAGTTAAAAAAACATTTAAAAATGAGTAACTTATTTTGAAAAACTGGAATTAATGAGATAGTGAAGAAGCATGTGGCCTGAATCTAAAGAACACTGCAGATGAACAGAGATGTCCAGATGAGGTACACACTGAATCAAAGACCCCTGATGGTATGTCAGCTTCTGTATCAAAGTCCTATAGGACAAACTGCACTCTCCCAGCCTCAGAAAGGAAAGGGGACAGAAAATGAAATTCAGAGATGTTTGAGGATGTTCCCCAGAACAATCTGCACTTGAGATCCAAATAGAAAATATGAAGTAAGTGTAAACTATAAAAGGTTCTTAGGTTTTGTTTAGTGGTTAGGTTTTCTTTTAAAAAAAGAAACTTACATTTGGGCATGAAATTATCTATGATCACTGAAAGTCAATCAAGAGCAGCTCAGAATACTACTTATGCCAAATTCCTAGCAAAACCACCCATTCTGCCCCAATCTCTGGAGAAGAGAATCTCAATTTAATATAAGAAGTAATTTTCAAACTGGCCCAGCACCATACAAACTGAGTGTGGTGGCACATACTTGATACCCCAGCAACCAGGAGGCTGAGACAGAAGGATTGCTGTGAGTTCAAGGTCACTACATACTGAGTTCAGGACTATCCTTGGCTGTGGAGTAAGATTCTGTCTCAAAAAAAAAAAAAAATCCAGACCTGGTGGCACTATAATCCTAGCACTCTGGGAAGCTGAGGCAGGAGGAATTCTGTACCAGTGGCCCAAAGAGACATTTTTACATATACACACAAAACACAAAAATCATAATCACGTGTTCCGTCATATAATCACATGCAAGTTTCATAAAATAACAGACCAGCTGGTACACATCTGAATGTAATGCAAAAATTAATAGTAAAAATAATTAATAATTAATAATGAAAATTCAAAGGCAAATAAATATAGGAAAAAAAACTCCAATACAATTTTTAAAATACTGTGGAAACAAAAGACAATGAAACCCATCTCTGTATCAATATTTTAAGACTCAGGTTTAAGCCTTGTTTTAAAATAAATTTTAAAATTTAATTAGAAAGGGTAACAGTGAAAAATAAGAAAGGCATTCATATCAAAAATAATCTATCTCAACCTAAATATCCCACAAGCATGAGAAAGAAATGATAAAAATGCAAGTCAGCAAAGCAAAGTCAAAATTTGGTTCTTTGAGAAGACTAATTAACTGGTAAACTAATGGCAGACAGATGAGGAAAGAAAAAAGAGCCGGAAGTACTCCAAATTAAGCTTGAAAAGGCTACAGATCTATAGAGTCTACAGATCTCCCTTAAAAAGGTCAGTGAAAATTATAAATTGGGAATAAAAAAGAACTTCAACACTATAAAAACTTATTATACACACATACACACACATATATATATACACACACACACACTGCTAAAGTTCTGTGAAAGACTGAAAGCCTTTTCCCCTCTAACATCAGGAGGAAGAGCAGAATGTTTACTACTTCTATTTAACAAAATAATAGATAAAGTAGCCAACATAAAGAAGAAAAGAGAAAGAAAAATGGTACTTAAACTGAAAAGAGGTAAGACTGCTTCTATTTGCAGACAGCATCTTAGATGTAAGGCTGAAGAATTCACACAAAGAAAGAGATATTAAGAGATATTAAGTCAGCAAAGTAATTAGTACAAATTCACCTAAGTTTATTTATGCACTAGCAACAAATATTTCAAAAGACAAATCAATAAAACAATTTTCATTTAAAATAGCATCCAAAAAAACATCTGGAAATAATTTTAACCAACAAAGTATGTAAGCAGAGGGCAGGGCAGGGTGTGGGTGGCAAGGCGGATAATGAGAAAGATATGAAAATGTTTAATGTATGTTACATATACATATATGTACAAATCTGCCAAAATAAAACCCACTAATCAGTATCATCAATAGGCACTAATAAAATGTAAAAAAGTTTTGCACACCACATATGAAATCTTTAAAAAATATATGCATTTTATGCATTTATGGATATATAGGTAGATAAAATGATTAGCAAATCTGGAAAAGTATTAGTAATTAGTGAAATGTAAGTAAATAATTTATGAAAGTTTTAAAAATCCCAAAATAACTAAGTATGTTTTTGTGATATGGACTCTAATTCATTTAATGTACCAATCCGATACAGACTTAAGTCCATTTAATGTAACAATTTACTTATTTGGTGTTTGATGTAAGTTTATCCTAAGAAAACTGACTGATATAATGATAAGCCAAAAGTCTTTTCAATGCGCACACATTTATCTTTCAGTACTCAGCTAAGGAATTTGAAATTTGACTTCTCTCTTTTTTGTTCTCACATTTTCTAGCCTTAGAAATTTCATTACTACAATTCTTTTCTTATGTAGACTGGTGGGTGAAGCCATGTTAAAGAATTTCAACAAAGACATAGTAAGATATTAAAAAAAAAAAAAAAGAACTTTCAGCAAATCATCCCAGTAAAGGTCTCTGCTGGACTCAGAGAAGAGGCACCATGATATGACCACTGCAGTCCATTCTGTGGGTGAAAAGCTAAGTTAAAGAGTGGTGATTTGAATGGCTGAGTGAGTCAGATGCAGAATATTAAATATGTCAAATATCACATAGAAACCAAAAATTTAGGCATTCTATAGAACCAAATGGGTGTGATAGTGGGAGTTACAGGGGGACGGGGAAAGTCTGGGAGGGCTAAAAATGGGGAGAGAAAAAGATTGTAATATTGATGTGATATATGATATATGTGCACAAAATACTCAAGTTCACTGTAAACATCATTTATTGCATATATATATATATATATATATATATATATATATATATATATATATATTAATAAAATGAGGGAAAAATCCCTTCCTGATGACTATGAAAAAAGAACACCCCAAACTATAACACACTGCTGAAAAAAATTAAAAAGACTTAATCAAATGAAAAGACAGACTTTATACATGGATTAAAAGACAATGTTATTAAAGTGATATTGCCTAAAGCACAATAGAGATTTGACAGTATCCTTAACTTTGGTGAATCAAGCCCAGTGGAGCAGTAATGTAATACCAGCACTATGGAAGACTGAGGCAGGGGGATAATAAATTTAAGCCTAGCATGGGCAATTAATTTACTGAGACCATCTCTTAACATCAAAAGTAAAAAATGAGCTTCTATGGTTTGGATCTTGAGTGATCCCCAAAAGTCACATGTGTTTGGAACTTTGCAATGCTGGGAAGTAGGGACTGGCTGGAAGGGGCATCTTAGGGCTTGACTTGAAAGGATTCGATCAACTTGTTGAGGCTGGGGGTTGCTCAGGACATAACTTTCAGGCTTGTGTTACTGACTTGTGGGCCAGAAAGTGAAGGGAGGACACCCACCTTAATATGGGGGGTGGGGAGAGGTTCCATCTGGCAGCCTGAACTAAGGAAGGAAAAGAACCTTCTTCCTGGGAAAAAACTAGCCTTGCCTGAGTCTCCAGACATGGGCTTGGCTCCTGCCTTACTTGGTTTCTGTCCACCAAGCTTTGAGCAGCTCTCCAGGCTCTGCTGTGTGCCTTCACTGTTGCTGGCTTCTCCACTGTGTACTATGCGAGATCTTCAGAAACTGTGACCTAAAACAAATCTTTCTTCCCTTTAATTTCAGATGTCGGTATTTTGTGGCAGCAATGAATAAGTAACTACAAGATATAAGCTAAAGAGGTATACCACTCAGTGTTAAGGCCCTGAGCTTAATCCCTAGTACAAAGAAAAGAAAAATGAAAGAAAAAGAATGAGAGAGAAAGGAAGGTCAGAAAAAGGAAGGATGGAAGGGAGGAAGAAGCAAAATTATTCTGATGACTTTCGTTTTCTTTTAACATAAGCAGAAAACTCCATACCAAAATTCATATAGAATTTCAAGGAACATTAATTAAAACAACCTTGGAAGAGAAGGTGTTTATAGGACTAATACCTCAAATTCTGAATTTACTACAAAGGTAGCACAATCAATATCACAGTGTTGTAACACCTGGCATAAGGTTAAACAAACAAAGTGAACAGAATTGAGAGCTCAGAATAAACTCTCCTAACTATGGCCAACTGATTTTCAAAAGGAAGCCCAAAAGATCATTCAATACAAAAGACAGTCCTTTTAACTACTGGTGCTATTAACACTGGATATGCACACTCAAAAAAGGCTGATCACTTAGTTCACATAATGTTTTAAAATTCAGCTGGGTATGGTGGTGCAGATCTGTAATTCCAGCATTCAGGCTCAAGAAGGACTGCCATGCATTGGAGGCCAGCCTGTGCTATTTAGTGAATTCAAGAACAACTTAGATTAAAGAGCCAGACTGTCTCAAAAAAAAAAAAAAGGGCAATAAAAATAACCCAAGACAGATCAAAGAACTAAATTTAAGAACTAAAACTAAAGAATTCTTAGAAATATAGGAATAATCTTTAAGACCTTGGTTACCTAAACTGACAACAAAAGCAAACAAAACACTAAATGTACAAGCAATAAAAGAGAAGGATAAGAACTAGACTTCCTTAGCAATTAAGAACTTCAGTGTACCACAGGACTATCACAGGAAGCTGGCAAGTTCACTCTGAGCTACACAACCAACAGTTTTGAACACAAGGATTCAAACAGATAACTGAACACTAAGAAGGCTTATAGCAACATAATTCATAAAGCCAAAAGCTGAACAGAGATAGATAAATGAACTTATTATTGCAATTCCTCTCTTTACCATTAAAAAAAAGTCACTAGGGGGCAGGACTATTTCTTCATTTTCTTACTCCACAGTGTTCATAGCATACCCTTACAAACCTAAAAGCAAATTTCAACACATTGCTGTACACAGTTATTATATCACTAGTGACACTTTTTGCATAAACATTCTGCCCTACCTGGTTCATTTATTCTGCCAAATGTATGTCTGGTATTGTGTTTTTTGGTCTTGAAACACATTTCACAAAAATCAAAGTCATCACAGTTTCTGCATTTGAATCTGGATCCATTGATAGGAAACATTTGACAGCCATCACACCTATTTTTAAAATAGTCGTTGAATTGATAAGAGAAAGATAGAATTATTTATTCAGCTTCACTCAAAAGAAAACCCTTCCTCCCAAAACAAACCTAGCAATCATATAAATTAAAACTCACGTAACCCCAGGATGAATACTGGGCACCAACTCCATTTCTGACAACAGCCCTGTCCAGTGAGATTGCTGGGGGAAGTCGACAATGATATCCTTTCCATTGGCACTGAAAGCTAGGACAGAAGAGAAACCTCAAGATATCTTTATCACAACTGCGAACTTACAACTAAAATTAAAATATATCTAGACATGTGATATTATACTACAATAGTTCCTTATATTTTACTAAGAGTACTTACCTTTTGGAGGTATGAGCTAAGACACTAATGGATAAAATGAACTAGGTCCAAAATAATCAAGAGGGGACCATGAATTAAACAACTTGGCTGTGAGTTGGCCTTTGTTGAAGCCAAGTATAAAACACATGAAGGTTCATTATACTACATTCTCTGCTTAAGCAAATGTGTGTATCATTTTCCACACCGGACGTTTTTAATTACACAAAGTCAAAAATTCATTTGCTAACTGAGTTATGTTAGGAAATAAAAACCACTAATAAAAACCATTAATAATGCTAAAATTTCTCTTGTCCTTTGATAAGAGCAAGCTGTCACTATAAATATTAACTTAGAAACCATTCTTCTTTTTAAAATTTGTCTGTTTTGATTTGTAAATTCTTTAACAATCTCTTAAGCAGCTGGGCAGGGTGAATCACACCTGTGATCCCAGCACTTTGGTGGGCTGCGGCAGGAGGATCACAAGCTCAAGCCCAGTCTAGGCAATCAGCAATAAAAAGAAGCTGGAGATACAAAGTTTAGTACAAATGTCCCTGAACTGAACCCCCAGTATTGCAATTTAAAAACAAAAAAAAACAAAAAAACTTTTAAGCAAAGAATTTGCAAATGAGCTTGCTTTGTTTTCCACTATGTGTGTCTGTGTATTTGTAAGACATTAAAAGGTAAAATGTCAAAGCTGGAGGAATAGCTCAGGGATTAAGGCACTTGTACCAAGTGCTAAGTACCCGGCATCACGTAGGCTGGGCATGGTGGCACACTGAGGAGGCTGAGGCAGTTGTACTGCCTGGAGTTCAAGGCCAGTTTGGGCTACATAGTGAGCTCAGAAGCAGCCTGGACTAGAGTGAAACCCTGCCTTAAAAACAAAACAAACAAAAAATAAATAAAAAGGTAAAATATTAAATAAGCTGTTTTTGCATAAACAGAGAATTTCTAACAATACCTCTCCATCCACTTGGGAAGCACTACTTTTGTGGTATCAAAATTGTTTGGCAGTAAAATAAAATACACATAATTATTTCTCATCAAACTGTAAAAACAGACACAATACACATCTCAATGTATGCCATGTGTTTGAAAATTCCAATACCACATGGAATTTGAGGAGGACTTAGTGTTTCACATCTGTCCTTTGCAAGTTTCCATTTCTTAAATCCAGTCCATATTTTATACAGTATGAAAACAATGAACAGCCCCTGAGGGCTGGGAGGTAGTCTAACACTCAGCGTCAGTCTACTGGCAGAAAAAGTGACAGAAGAAATTTACAGATTCTCAACATCAGACAAGGTCCTTCTGAAACCAAAGGATCACGGCAAAAACAAAGACCCTCCTTAATGATGCATGATCAAAGTAAACGTAAACTGCCATTAAATCCAGTGTCCCTTTATACTGGCTAACACAAAAGACTACTCTTCCACCAATCTTAACATTAAGATAAAGTAGCCAGAATTATTTACAGAATTATTTCCTCAAACCCTCCCCAAACATTCAACATGCTATCCTTCAGTCCTTGCTCACACCCTGTAAGAAGCCAGCCAACTTCCCAGGGCATATGTCCTCCACAACTGCAATATGTCACAATGAGTTAAGAGATTTTTGTTTAAATAAAGTCATACTGCTAAGTGGCACTCCTTTGTGACAAGTCAAAGAATATATATCACAAGGATTTCTTCACAATTGTATTTTTCTTACCTTTAAAAAAAAAAGAAACTTAGTTAATGAAAATTTTGAAATTTTATTGCCTGGAAAATATTACCTTTCACAATTCCCACACTTTGATGAGTCACAGATCCCCACTTGTATTTCGGTGTGGTAATGGAGGCTTTGACCCGTACTTTGTCACCAATCTTGATGTGCGAAGAAGAACTTGGTGGAGGATAGCCTAAAGATTTCAACAATAAATAAACTATAATTAGTGTTCATTTAGATCTATCTCAAAAAATTTTTTATTTTATTTATTTATTTATTTTGCTGGTACTGGGGATTAAGCCCAGGGCTTTCACAATGAGCTACAACCCCAGGCTATCTTTTTTTTCTGTTTGATTTTGAGACAATACATAAACTATAATTAGCATTCATGTAACTCTACCTCTAAGAAAAAAATTCTTTTTTTTTTTTCTTTTCTTTCTTCTTTTTGCTGGTACTGAGGATCAACCCCAGGCCATCTTTTTTTTTCTGTTTGATTTTGAGACGAGGTATCACTAAATTGTCTAGGCTGGGCTAGAATTTGCAATCCTCTGCCTCAGCCTCCCGGACGACTGGGATCACAGGAATAAATAAATAATAAATAAAAGAATTGAAGAAAGAATATGCTCACCTACAAGTTCCACATGAATATATCTAACCCAGTATGTGCCCCCTTTCTGCTGCCAATCACACTGCACATTGAGGTCATGTAATCCGTCTCTATCCAATTTGATGACTTTGCCCATATCACCTTCGCCAACTTCTTCATATGTTCGGCAGCATCTAACCATCATTCCCACCTAAAATTAAAGTGAAATTAAAAGCCTAGCCCAATATATCTAAGTGAAATGAATCATTATAACTTAAGGGTTTTTTTTTTTTTTTTTTTTTTGGTAGTATGAGGGATTAACCCTAGGGCCTTAGCAGTGAGTTACATCTCCAGTTCATTTTTTTAGTTTTGATTTTTGAGATATGGTAAGCTATCAAGGATTGGTTTAAACTTGCAATCATTCTGCTTCAGTCTCCCAGTGTGCTGAAATTACAGGCCTGAGCCACAGGGCCTGACTAATATAACTCTATCATTATGAAAAAAATTTTGCTTAGCACCCAGAATGTGGTCAAAGTACTATTTAGAGTGAATGGAGATAGAGCTCTTAAGAAAACTGGCTGGGTCTATGCTCAGGGCAGAAAATACACAAGATGAGCAGCACGGATCCACAGATCAGACTCATCAAATCTCAAGGCCAGTGAATTCACCTTCACAATAATGGTCACCTTTATAAGTACTAGAGCACCAGTATATTATTCTGAAAATTCACAAAGCCATTCTTGAAAAAGTAAATCAAGCATTTATCCCACCTTTCTTGTAAAGACTGTTATAAAGAAGAGCAAAAGTTGGCAAAAAAAAAAAAAAAAGATTTCTTTTCCACAGAAAAGAACCTGAGCTAATAAATTCAAGTTAGGAAATTACTATTATACAGTCCTTCAATCACTTCTGGGCCTTTGGGCTAAGATCAAGTATACAGTCCTTCAGTGACAGAGTCTAGGCAATACACCAATGGATAGTGTTGTTACAAGGGAGCATTTCATCTTGGAGTGAGTAGGCTGATAAGATGCAACCGACCCAGGGCTCGGGGAACAGCACAGCAGCCAGAGAATGTGCCAAGTAAGCCAAAGGCCCTGAGTTCAATTCCCCAGCCCCACATATACCAGGCATGGTAGCACATACACATAATCCCAGCACTAGGGAGGTTGAGACAAGAGGATTGCCATGAATTCAATGCAAACCTGGACTACAAAGTGAGACCTATCTCAAAAAAAAAAAAAAAAAGGATATAACCTATTTAACGCTGCAGCCCCGTGGGTATGAGCCAGAATGGAGTATATGCCAACTAAGAAAGAAGTTTTCCTGCCTAAGACTCAACCTAAGCGTAACTGCCCTTCAATTCTCTTACTCTCGTGGAAGGAAGATGTCACCCAACACCACAAGGAAACCACTATTAAATTCGAAATGTAAAAAAAAATTTAAGTTTAGCCATAAGTACATGGCATGGAAGGGAGAGAAGGGTACATTATGGATTGAATGTGTTTGTTCACTAAAAATTCATGAGCCTTCACTCTCAATGCAGATACATTAAGAGGCAGGGTTTCTAACAAATTAACTCAGCATGACTGATGTCCTTATAAAATGAGACAGCAGCACTCCTTTGCTTGCTCCTACTCCTCTCACTCACTCTGTATGGATGCAATGAGAAGGCAAGAAAGAGGCTCCTCAACAAAACCATCTAAGATAGCACCACCTTAATCTTCAATTTCTAACCTCCAGAACTGTGAGAAAAGAATGCCTGTGGTTTAAGCCACCCAGTCAATGGTACTGATATGGTAGTCTAAACTAAGACCAAGGAGAACCATTCCTGATAAAGAGATTTATGAGCCAGTCTGGGTTCCATAGTGAGTTCAGAACCAGCCTGGGCCACAGAGCAAGACCCTGTCTCAAAAAAAAAAAAAAAAAAAAAAAAAAAAAAAAAAAAAAAAAAAAAAAAAAAAAAAAAAAAAAAAAAAAAAAAAAAAAAAGATTTATGAAACATATCATCCAAAAATAAGGTGTATGATCTTGTTTGTGTTTAAAAAACTAAACACAAAGAGTTATTTTTGAGAAAATTAGGGAAACTTGAGTAAACCCTGGAGGATATGATACTGAAAAAAAAACTTTAAGGTAACACTGATTAACAGTAATGTCATTGCATTAACAACATATGCTGACAAGTTTACAGGTGAAATGAGATACCTCTGAAGCTTGTGCTGAATATACTAAAACAAAAGAATTAGAACAAGAAAAGAAAATTTGTAGTTGATAAAGGGCTACATAAAACATTATTTTCAAACCAAGGGAGCCCGTAATAAGAATGAAATAAGAAAAACAAGCAAATTAAGTGCCAGTGAGGGGTAAGAGAGAAATCCCACCTCTGACCATGTCCTTCCAAACAGGTACCCTTCCCTCCCCATTTCTACTTCACCCCACCCCACCTCGCTTTTCACTTCTACCTCTCTGTGCTCTGGTCACCCTCCTACAGTGACAACGGCCTCTCTGGCTGGGTGCTCAGCCCTCTCCTGGTGGCTGCTGAGCTACCCTTCACACACTATGTGCTCCTGACACAGCTCCCAACCGCCATCCCAACAACGTACCCTGACTCTGACCCCTTTATTCTAGTCTGCTCGTTCTCATTCCCCCCACAGCAAGCATCCCCTTCTAACAGAGTACAGAGCTTATGGTTTAAGTCTGACTGTCTTCTTGCATAAGAAGGCAAGCTCTCCAAGGGCAGGAACCTCTGTCTACTGAAGCTCACCTTAAGAGTGGATACTCAAATATCTATGAAGAAAAGAATGTTACGGACTCCAGCAAAAGACAGTGACTCACCTGAATGTTCTCTCTTACATACACAGCATAATCATCATTACTCAGGAAGTCAGCTCGCTTTTTGTAAGTCTGGCTCTCTGTCACAACAGCACCAGTGGACTATAAGAAATAAATACATTTTCAAAAAGAAAACAGAAGAACCAGATAAACCTCTAACAGAAGAAAAAATCTGTGAAATCTATATTAAAAGATAAAGCATGTCTTTCCTATAAAAATAATCATTTAAAAATACTAAAATCAATAGCATAGTAAACAAAAATGAATCTCAAAACTTCTAAGTACAGAAAAGTTCCAAAGTATTTCCAACTGAATCTGATGAAACAATAAGATTCAGGTTAAAAAAAAAAAATCGTCATTATAAAAAAGATTTTCTTCTAATATCTTTTGATAGTTATCTAGCATCATTAGATATTTGAACAGAGTCTGTATTAAAGACTATGTGATATAGAAAATCCAGTTAGCACTTCAATAGCAAAATGAACAGTTTTGTTCTATGCCAAGCAGAACTGTACGTAAGTCTTAGGGAGCAGTCCTTAGGCGACAGAGTTCTTTCAAACCACAGAGAAAACTGCCATACAAAACAGGTAGGACATGCAAAAGGCACTGACTAGAGAGTAGGCCACATCATCCGTGTTCTCTGCCTCTTCATCTGAATACTCATCAGACACTGTGTCTGCATCTGAGAGTTCTGTGATCTGGACATCAGAGTGGTCCAGCAGCCACCCAACCAAGGCCTCCACACCTAAAACCAAACACATACAGACCAACATGAAAACCAACAGCACTGACATGTGAACCCACAAACAGATAAGGAACAACAAGAAAAAAACAATACCAGGCAAGCTAGATGCATTCCCAGAAGTGCCAGTGAGGGACTTGAGAGCAAACTCTATGTTCCTTCTGGGAAACCCCATTTCCATGAGCTGCACCACAATAGGCAGAGCTGGAACAGGTGACTGCTTACGCTTCTTCACCCTGGCAGGGCGGATGTGCTGCATGGACACAGGCGTCATGGCCTCACTAGAGCTGCAGTCTTCAAACCCTGGGCTTGAAGGGTGTGTGGACTCCACAGCTAAACACTGACACACAGCCAAAGCAGCAGCCTGGGCAGAAAAGGGGGTTTCAGAAGTGCATGAAAATACTTGTCTCAGTTACTTATTCATGGCTGGGACAAAATACCTGACATCCTCGTTTAAGGAGGTAAGATTTACTTAGTTCACAGTTTCAAAAGGTCTCATATACAGTCCATTCATGGTGCTGCTGGCAAGGTAGAAGCACATGGCAGAGACTGGAGAGCTGCTCACCCATTACAGACAAAAGCCAACCAGAAGCACGAGCCAAACCAAGGTCTAGAGACTAAGGCAAGGCCAGAGCCTTCCTAAGAAGAAGCTGTAACAATGTTTCTTCTTCCTTCCTTGATTCAATTCAAGCTACCAGTGTGGCTCATACCCAGGGCGGATGTCTCTCCTCACTTCCCAACCCACAAGTCAACAACACACACCTGAAAGCACTGCCCTGGGCACCCCCTACCTACCCAATCTCAACAAATTAACACAATCCCTCAAGATCAAACCCCAAGCATCTATCAGTTCCAGCCAGATCTCACTTCCCAACAGAACACGGTTCCAAATACATAAGGCTATTGGGGGATACTCCAGATCCAAACCACAGCAATACACTCATCTAAGTTACACAGTTTAAGAAAATGTTAATGATCAAAGTCTATTAAAGAAGTACGGAAAGCCCAGATTTACATGAATATTTTTTAATAAAGAGATAAGAGATTAGAAAACAACAAAGTCAAGTTTCTCCTAGTTTAATGCAGAGAAAAGTCTTTATGATAAGTAATTTTCCTGGTTCCTCCCTCACACAGAACTTAGTATATTATCCAGTTATGAGAGTCCATTAAGAAAGCCTTCACACCAGCTCTGAGAGCTCATGGAGTGACTACAGTGAAAGGGACATACTGGGGCAGAGAGAAGGGCACTCTCCCCACCATAAGTGGGCACACTGTTGCTTAACAGCCACTAGCTCTTCCATCTGTAACCCAGGCTAGAAACAACACAAGCCTCGTTTAAAATCAAATTAACTCAATGACTTAAGGATAAACTAATCATGTTAGGAATTAAAAATAATCTTTCCCAAAGTTATTGTTTTTCTTAATATGTATTTATAATACATAATAATCACACTCAACTACGCGGATTGGTAGATATTATATATATCGTGTACTTAACACATAGTATTTAAAATAAGGGAAATACAGAACATTACTTGGGAAACATAATGAATCAGTGAAACCATGCTACCAGTGTCTGCAGCTGAGAATTCCCTATCTCTAACATGGGTACCACTTGCCTGACCTACTTGCAACTCTGTTCTTCAACCCCAAATGCTTTCATAGTACTGATGACTTCCTATTTTGTTGAACAGGGCATGCGAGGAAGGAAGCGGGAAGAAACTGAGAACACTGCAGAGACTTCCAATGCTTCAAAGTATCCAAAGCCTAGACACAGTTAAGTCTGATACTTGGAAGAGACTGGTTTAATCCTAAAAGCCTGCAATTCAGAACCAGCACAAACTAAGACTCCTGCTTCTGGTAAAAGGAAGTTAAAGATATACTAAACCACCCTCTGGTGACTATGAACTCCTGAACACTAGCCTATCACTACCTTCAGGTCTCAGTTAAGGCATAGAGTTAGGGCAGGGAGCAACTCAGCACACCCAAGTATCTTGAAAGAACAAAGGACAACACACCTATACCTAATAGGCCTCTGTCAGCAACAATTCCTGGAAAAAGGTCCCCCAGTGACTATAGCCAGCATTTAACCCATGCTGCAGCCAGCTAACTTGTCTACTTACACAAATCCAAAATAAGGTTAAACTCTAACCTTCTGCATCTTTACCTAGTATGTACACATTACTGTATTTATATATGTATTATTTTTGTGGTACTGTGGATTAAACCCAGGACCTCCGCCCAAAGCTGTATTCTCAGCCTTTTTATTTCTTTTAAGATATGGCCTCACTAAGTCACTACAATGCCCAGGCTGGAGTTGGCTTGAACTTGTAATCCTCCTGCATTAGTATGCTAGAGCACTGAAATTACAGGTGTATACTACCACATCCAGTCTCTTTATTTAGTGTTAAGATATTTTGCTGAATAAACAAAAGAATAGCTGACATAATTATTTGTACATTTTTCATTTAAAATTCAGAATATATCCTAGTTATATACAGTTTGGATATAAAATGTCTCAAAAAAAGCTTCATGTATTTGGAAAGTAGCTAGATTGCCCGAGTTAACTGGATAAAGTGGACAAATCTATCGATTTCCTGTACTATTAAGAGGTGGGGCATAGCTGAGAGGACAGAATCAATGAAGTTGTGGCCTGGATGGATATATTCTTGCCCTGGCTTTTCCCTAAGCTCTCTGTTCCCATCTTGCAATGCTATAAACAGCTTTCCTCCATCCTCTACCATGTCCTTCCACCATTACTCATCAACTGTGAGCATACTAAGATCTCTGAGGAGTGAGCTAAAATAAATCTTTCATCCCTTATCTTATACGTGTTGGGTATTGTGTCCCAGCAACAGGAAAGTGACCAAGATAATCCATTAAATAATACACTTCTACAAAAAAATGTCAATCATAATTTAGTACACTGGATAAAAACATTGAGGTTATATGACTGTACCTCAAGTTCCTGTTTATCAAATATTGCCTTCACAGGAGATGGCTGGGTTGCTGAAGCCAGTAACTGCTGTAGGAGGATCATAGGTGGCTGTGGCCCTTCTGGAGACATGTCTCCAAGGTCAGGGGACGCAGCTGCTCCATCATCTGAATTGGAAAACAAAACGTAGTCTTTTTTCAACTGCAAACATCTCTTCACTGTTAAAGATAATACACTGGGTATGTAAATCTAGATGTGACTTCTGTTTAATTATATTTAATTTACATTTTCAAGGCTCAGATATTAAAAAGACTAGATGCTACAGAATTTTCCATTCTCTACTTTTTGGTCTCCGGCCTTCATTTGTTCATCTGTTTGTTGCAGCCAACAAAAGCTACTTCTCAGATCTGTGCCCCTTGTCCAATTATTGTAACTTCTCTTTCTTTTTGACTCACTCTAACTCCTGGTATGAACACATCCCATATTTTTATTTCTATCCTGACCTCTCCTGATACACCTTGTTCAAATCCCTATGTAATATTTCCAATGTTTCAAATGGTCAGGGTGATGTCTTTCTGTCTGTTTGGAGTAGCTCTAAGTGAAACCTTTAGAACTTTCCTTGCCACTGAGCCACTGATGTTCACTGTCCTGGGAAGAGCTTCCCACAATTCACAATACATTTGGGGGTGGCGGGGGGCGGGGGGGGAGCTTTGCTGGTTCTATGTGGCAACAATTTCAGCAGTGTGGATCAAGGAGGGCAGAGATATCTTTTCTTACACAAGCAGCTGTAAATAGTTCAGGCTTATGGGCCATGTGGTCTTTCCTTAACTACTCAACTCTGTCGCAGGAGAACAGAAGGAGCCAGAGACCAAGTACACACAAGGGACTGGTCTGTGTTCTTACACAACTCAATTTACAAAAATAGATGCTGCTGTCACTTGTCAATCCCATTTCTAGAGGCTCTGTTAGGAGCTCCTATTCTAACCTAGGTGTGGAATGCAATCCTGACTTAATTCAACTTGCCCATAGGCAATCATGCCAATCTATACCCTAGGATCCTACTTCCCAATCTCTGCAATGATGAATTGTCTTCAAGGTTCCTAGTATCTCTAGTACTGAATGAATCTGTACTTAAATCACTTTCTCTCATACTCAACAGGTTTAAAAACAATTTCATGATACCCTCTCTCCTCTGTGAAATCTAGAAATAGGCAACCCAAACACTCCACATTTCACTGAAGCTCCTAATTTCTTTTAAACATGCTACTCTTGCTGTTCTCCCTACAGCTCAAACTTAAAATGTCAGCATCTTTGTACTTGCTTTGATTTTCCATATACTATCTGAAGACTGCACCATTATATTATCTTCTGGAATCTTCTTTCCACGTTTCACTTATCACTTGATGAAGAACATTTCTCTCTTTGCGCTTGCCCCATCTCAAATACTGTATTACCTCACTATTAGTTTAACTACCCGGAATATCTATTCTTGTGACACAATCTCCCACCACCTCTTTCCAAAGTCAGCCTCAACCTTTAACTACTCTAAAAGGACTTCAGCCGTCTCTCCAGCTTCAGCCCCACCATTCATCAATAAATCCTGCACTGCAAGCAAAGAGCATAGTTGTTCAATACTCTTCAAAGGCTAACTGCCTTCATTTGTGCTCCCAGTTCTCTCTACTAGCATGGAAATTCTTTATCAGCTGGTACCGATCTGCTACACCATTGAAAGGCCACCTGAGATTGTCCACAGTGCTACTGGCCTGAAATGCCTACCAAACCGTGCTCACGTATCTTACAGCACACTGGCTCCACACAGTGGAAAGAGCCACCTGCAGCTATTTTCTCTGATCATCTCAACCCTACAGAGTAACACTCACAAACAAGAACTGTTTTCCCTTTACACTTAACATAATGTCTTTCATTAGTACTGAAAGATAGTGTGTATTTCACGACACTATTTTTTTCTACTAAAATTGATACAAGCTCATTCTAGAAAACTGAATATGAAGAATTACAAGGAAAATAAAATCAGTCTAAATTCCATTGTTTAAAGATGAATGTTACTGTTTTGTAAAAAGAAGAACCTATGGCACATCTACAAATATACATAGCATTTTGGTCTTTGTTTTTTTTCCTGTTTCCATGGCAATAAATATATATTTGTACCATCATTTGGAATGACATAATGGTATGCCACTATACAGAGAGACCACATAAGAATGAGCATTTTGTCGTCTCCAGCTTTTTAATATACAAGTAACAAAAAAGAAGCCATGATGGAGACTGGTAAACATGCTATCTTTATGCCTTTTCATGTAATACAATTTCCACAAGATGGCTCAAAGTACATCAATACATATACATAAGCATTCTAAAATTTAACCCATTTCCACAAAACACTCAATAAACAACTTGAATTTCTACTAACAAGTATTAAGAAAGTGCTGCTTTATGTGCACAGCAAGAATAACCCTGAGAATTACCACAAGTCCAAGGCTAGCCTGAGCTACAGGGTGAGAGACTCTCTCAAAAACAAATAAGCAAACAAAAATCCAAAACAACAACAATAACAGAAGAATAACCAGATAGCCTCCTTGTTGAAAAAGGCATGTTTGGATATCTGCAGTCTGGGTAACAGTAAGATATGAGAGCACCATGTTCCCTCCCAGGCAGTGGACCCCTCAGAATTAGCTGTCCAAGCCACCAACAACTACAACTGCACTCAGAGTCAGTGAGTACTGAGCAGGTCATATCTCTCTTACATGTGTACAAGCTGTCTCTACTTTTTAGAAAGTGTTTATTCACATGCTGTACCTATTTTTCTACTGGAGTACTTTTCATATCACCTTTCTTACAAATCTCTAAGAACTTTCTTTAAAAAGATACCTGAATGAACAGTTCCAGTCTCCTGAATAGCTGGCTGAGACAAGATTTGCCTCAGTTTATCTTGGTGCGAAAGCAGTGCCCGCCCTGCTTTCAGTATGTACAGCTTTAACTGCTGGCTCCGCAGTAGATCCAAATCTACTTGTCCTGTGGAACGAAACAACCCAGAAAGAATCACACACCCTGCATGGTCTCTTCTCCTCACCAGCTGTGCCACCTTGAAAAGGGAAAGATGAACAATGCCCTGTTCTTTGGAAATACACTTGAGTAAAAAGCTCATAACTCTCTGGGTCTTCCTCCTCCTTGGCTCTCCAGGCACCCACTTCAATTAGTTGAAGTTAAGATTAGAACTATATTATCTGTTACTAGCATCATCAAATGTTTCTCAACTTGTTGAAATTTCAACTAGATAACTAGGTCACAAAAAAAGCTATCACATATTCTTGCAAGAATGCCTGAGAAACTTGTGTCAAACACAGCTAGTTCTTCTAGTTATGAAGATCACATAGTTATGAAGGAGTCTTCTCTAACCCAGTGATGTGTAGCTATTCCACAGACCAGCCGAAAGCAGACTAAAGAAATCACCAAAGTGGTGTAAGCCTGAACTATAACTACTGGTAGAGCAGAAATGGTCCTAAGCAGAGGGTGGCAGAGGTCTCAGAGGCAGCACAGGGAACATGCCATGAGAATATGGAGCAGTACAAGGATCCCTGAACAGTGGGCCTTACCACCCAGCAGACAGGTTTGCTCACCAAGGTGTGGTTACTGGAGAAAGTAGGGGAAATTTTGAACATTCTATGATTTACATGTATGGCCCTCCAGGCAGATGAAATTGAAGATTCAGATTTGAAGGAATGAGAAAAAAACAGAGAGGAAGCCTCAGGAGTGAGCAGAATGAGCCAAAAGAAATGGGTAAAAACACATAAATTTCCAGAGTGTAAAGAAAGAGCAGGGATCCAGAGGGTGAAAGGGTTGTATAAGATGCCAAGTTTACCTGCTCTGCAGGTGAGGTGAGCTTGAGGCCAGACGGCCAAGTAGGGACTTAGTGACCCTCCTACTTAATGGCAGAAAGGCCTGGTCAGGTGCCCATCAAGTGTTAGGGCTGTATAACATGGGCAATCATGCCAATCTAAATCCTAGGATCCTGGGGGCAAGTGGCTTTACCTCTTGGGAACCCTTTTTCTCATGTTTACAAAGGTAGAAAGAACCCATTTTCAGAGGTGTAGCTTAGTGGTAGAGTACTTGTCAGACATGCCCAAAGCCCTGGGTTCAAATCCCAGTACTGCGAAGAAAGACAAAAGTGTTTGGCTGAGTGTGGTGGCCCATGCTTGCAATCCAGGCACTCTGGGACACTGAGGCAGGAAGACAGCAGCTCAAACCCAGCCTGGACAACTTAGTATCTCAAAATAAAAATGGACTAGGGATATAGCTCATTATCAAGGCCCTGGATTCCATCCTAGCTCATTATCAAGGCCCTGGATTCCATCCTCAGTCTCACAGTAATAATAATAATAATAATAAAAAGAAGAAGAAACTCTTTTAAAAAAGGAGGGAAAACAACTTCCTAAGAAGACTCAGAGGCAAGGAAAATAAAATCATAAAAGCAGTACTATAGACCCAAAGGAAAGAAGAGTTTAAGCAAGAATGTCAGTTTTAGCTGACTGCACAAAAAGAAAGGTAGATACAAAACAAAGGTCCTCTGGAGCTGGTACTGGAGAGGCCATGAGCAAAGCTCCAAAGAGTAACTAGGTCACAAAGCCATGGGCTGGAGAGTAAACACAAAGGCAACACAGACTCTACTTCTAAAAGCTTGCTCAAAGCAAATGCTGGACCGGTAAGACAAAACGAGTGATGGAGCGCTTCAGATGTGTTTCCAATCACTCTCATCCCCACATACAAAGTTACACTCCAACTGTAACTCAACAAATACTAAGGCCACGTTAAACCCAAAAAGTCATATAATATGAACTCACTCAACACTAGTTAACAGTATAGCTGGTTCAAAAACAAGCACCATGTACTGACCTGCAAAGGCTTGCTTTGACGATTTCTTTATTTTATGCTTTTCCAATTTGCTTCCAGCAAGGTTCACCAACTGGGCCCAGACAGACAGCATGGGTTCTGTGAAGGGCAGGTTGGTCACACTAAAAGCCACAGCAGGGAGCTGCAAAGGGGGAACAGAAACCTTCAAAGTGCGGCCAATGAAACTAACACACGAAAAAGTCTGAGTTTTCTAATTCTAAAATACTACAACACCTCTCAGTCATTTTACATCTAAGAGTCATTTTAAATGTAAGACATACTAAACATAAGACAGGTATAAAAATATACTCTATATCAACTCTTTTTCAAAATAGTGGTTTTAGGTATGTTCTATACATTTCAAATTTCCTAAAACATGTATTCCTTTAATAACTAAAACTAGTGAGCTACAGTGACAATGCACTTGGATTACACCAAAATAATGTAAATTACTCACTCTCCCCATGCATTCTTACCTCACAGGTACATAAAAATCACAGCTGTCTTATAAATAATGTCATTCGAGATAGATACAAGCACTTCCCACATGAAAATACTCATTTTAAAGATTTTATTCAATGAAGTTTTTTTTAACAAAAAGGAAATATTTTTACTCTTTTTTTTTTTTTTTTTTTTTGAGACAGGTTCTCACTCTACAGCCCAGGCTGGTCCTAACTCACTGGTGCAGCCCAGGCTAGCCTTGGACTCAGGACAATCCTCCTGCCTCAGCCTCCCGAGTACTGGGATTACAGGCATGCACCACCACACCCAGCTTTATGTGCTGCTGGGGAACTGAACTCAGGGCTTTGCTTCAAGAGCTTTAACAACTGTGCCATTCCTCCACCCCAACAAAAAGGATTAAAACTAGCTTATAGGTTGCTAATGCCTCGCCATTCTCTCGGGCTAAAAGGCACATGAGCCCGTGTTCTGCAATTCCTGAGAGAGATGTCCTTCTTATCACAGGAGTACAAGTTAACACAGGAAAAAGAGAAATGGCTTTCCTGAGGCACACAGCTTCCTAGAAGGCAAAGTTTTACAAGTTTTACTGATATAAGCCAGTTCTAGTTTCAGATGTTATCATTTAGTAATTAAAGTTCACCTACTGGTTTCAGCTGATTCAATGGGCAAACACGGCACATCCTCATGTCAGAGAACTGTACTGTGATTCTGCCCTTCGGGGTGATGCGAGTCACGGTGCCCTCTCCAAATTCATCATGCATGACCTGGCCCCCAAGGCGCAAGCGGCCATCGATGCCTCCAATCACAGCCAGGACTGCCATGAGGCCTCCTACTTCAGGGTTCTCAGAGTCAGGAAAGTAGTCGTCTAAAAGGGCCTAGTGCAGGGGGAAACAGCAAGTTGACAAGGGGAGCCCGCACAGCTGTCCTTACAAATTTACAGTGAACCTTAATTCTCTTTAATTTTTAGTTTTGGAGACAGGGTCTCCCTATGTCCGCTCCCCTCACTGGCCCCGAGTTTCTACGCTCAAGAGATCTTCCTAACTCATTCTCTCTGGCAGCTATAGGACTATAAGTATGTGGTCCTGTGCCCCCAGTTTCTGAATTAATTTTCATATTAATTTCTTTAACAATTACTTCCATGGAATATTTTACATTACCTTTAAACAAAAATATATAGTATTTAAATAGAGAATTTGAAAGTTCATACTCCACAAGGAATAACAGAGTGCATCTGCACGTGTGGAACCCACCCCTTCTGATAGCTTTCCGACACAGCTGTGCGTGATAGACCGGAGTTGGGAGTTGATGTACTTGTTGATGAGCCCGTTCCACTGGGCCAGACAGTGCAGTGTGCGCAACAGGGCCACCACTTCCTCAGCCAGAGTGCTGCTGTGGGTGGCCGTAAGGGAGGCCTGCGGGCGGGCCCTCCGCCTCCGGAGCATGGACTCTGAAAAAGCAGAGAGAAAAGCTGCACTGCACACTGCTCTGAACCAGAAAACACAGTAAGAGGAGAGCTACCCACCTCTGAGTAATGGGATGTCTGAAGAACAAGTCGTGAGCAGACTCCCCAAGAAGCCAAACAGCTTCTCCACAAGGCACTTCATGTCCCTGGCCCTTTCCACCTTGTCCCACGATGGAAGGACTGCTTGGAGTAAATGCACAGCTAGGATCTGATCAGACAGAATTTAAAACAAGCTTTAAAAAAAAAATGGACAGATTAACGATTTACAGATTTTTATTTGTACTCTCATCCTTCTAAATACAACTAATTGTGAAACTTTGATAGTCATTATTTAATCAACTTAATTAATGTTAAGTATTATTAGTATTATTTAAAAAGCTACACTATAAATAAAGATAATTCTTTTTAACTTAAGATACCCTTTCTGTTTTGGAGACTGTCACTCCATAGGCTGTTTCTGAACTCACTATGTAGCCCATGCTTGCCCACAACTCAGGGCAATCATCCTGTCTCAGCCTCCCAACCTTGGATTACAGGAGTGACCACCATGCCCAGCTATTATGTGGTGTTGGAGGAACAAATCCAGGGCCTCACACTTCCTAGGCAGATACACTAATCACTGAGCTACTCCCCCCAGCCCATCCTTAAGATATTATACTACAACTTTGGGTGAAAAGAATAATATCAATTTTAGGATTTAATCACTTAAGAGAAAGGTTAAGTGAACTGGTTTAGCAACTTATAGAACTAAATAATCAGGAATCTCAGGCACTTCTTTCCAGAAAATCTACTTTTGCTAATTTGGGCTATTTTCTATACTCCTTACTGAATAAAGGTACCTAAGTGTGAGGACTGGGAACACGGGTGTATGGATGGCTCTTGGTAGGCCAGGTTTGGCCCAGCAGCACATTACCTGCCTCTGCAGTGAGGCGGCAGTGAATGGTGCATGCCCTTCTACCACCTTCATGAGCAGCGTGATCCACTGTGGGGAGCTGAGGGCTCCACACACCTGCGGAGTGAGTGCAATGCTCCGCACAAACCCCAGCGTGCACCAGCTCCGATGCTGCTCCCTGCACACCAGCCTGTTTGGAGAAGCTGTCAGGAGGCAAAACAAAATCATTTGACAGTATGTCTCCCAAAATGAAATCATGAACATAATCCTTTTTTTTTTAATACTGGAGAATAAATGTATGCCTTTACATGAGCTACATCATAGCCCATTTTTTATGTTTTATTTTAAGACACGATCTCACTAAGTCACTAAGATGCCCAGACTGGGCTCAAATTTGTGAGCCTCCTGTCTCAGCCTCCCAGAGAGCCGGAATTACAGGCATGCACTACCACACCAAGCCTCATTTTTAACTGAAGTGTTATTTTTATTTTCAACATTAAATTACAAATTTATTATAATATGACACATTCAATTTGATAGGAGTGAAAAAAGTCTCATAAGCTAGTTTAAGAACTATTTCACAGCATGTCTTAAACCTTTAAAATACATGCAGCAATTCAAAATATTAATGCATCTCATCTACTTATTGTGTCTAAGGTGTATAAAATGCTAATTATAGTAGCATTAACTTGTGACAGGCATGTACTTTACTTTTTAAAATCTCATGTGTTTTAAATATTCCCATGATCTCATTTATGTTTAATCTGCACCATAAATTTCCAACCCAGGTTTAAGAAGTCTGCACTGACAAAATGAGACTAGATTTTTCAATGGGTTTATACAATTTCTGGCAAGACTAGGACCCTAACCGCTCCCTGGCTTACCAGTGTCCACTCTGCAGGGTTTGGTCTAAAAGCTGGAGCTCACACATGTCCATGCTGGAAAACATTTCCCCATCATACTCCCACCCTTCTCCTTTCCCCACTGCCCCGCCACACTCTCCTGCCCTGCCGGCTCACAGAGACACTTGCTTCCCTAGAGCAAAAGACACAGAGCTCACGCTCACTAACATTCACTCTTATACAGTCATGCATTCTCACATACCCATACAAACTCACACACACACACCCACACTAACTCAATTACTGAGACACATACCCAAAGGCATTCATATACTCTCTCCCAGTCATACACCCACCCACACACTCTCACATTCATGCCACCAGTGCAGTCCCTAGCACAATCACGCAATTCCAACCAGGCACACTTCTGCACAAAAGAACTAAGGTGCAGCTCACATTCATATGCACTGTCAAACACACCTCCATTCCCATGCACACATAAAGAAACTTGCACAGGTACTTAGTTAATTATTTGGACATATTCATAAGCACCCATTTGTATTAACCATGCTCAAACCCAATGACACATGTGCTCACTCCCTTCACCCTCACAACTACGTAATACATATGACCTCCTCCCACTCAGCAACACACTCAAAATGCTGACATTCATCCTCATACACATTAGCACAACCACACAAATCACCTATGCACTCACTGACACCTACCACACCCATAATTGACATATGCATAATCAACACACACTCTGACAATCACACATGCTCATTCCACCTTCACACATTCTCTCATACTCATATATACTGACTTTTATAACTCATTTCCTTATACTTGGTGTCACATCCACACACAGAAAACTCAAACTCCCTTAACCACCCACAACTCACACTCTCAAGTAACTGTTACACACTCGGTAATTACACACAACTGACATGCTTACACACTTGATAGAATACACACGCATCTTTGACTCACTCAATCACCCACACCCATATGCTCTTATACACTCACATACTCTCATTCACATACATGCGCTCACACAGATACCCACCAACCACACATTCAAATGTACACCTTCACACTTCCACCAAAAACTCCTACCCACTCATACACCAATCACTAACATTCTCAAATACTCACTGATATCTAAGTACACAGTACACTTAACAGCACTAACACACACAAGCTCTCACACAATCACATTTATACCTTAAAACACACTCTGCATCACACATCCTCACAAGCACTCTCATACACCCCCTCAGAGACATACACATATGCTATGGTACACATATGCACCTCATCTCTCCAATTCTTATTCCCCATCAAGGCCAGAACAAGAGCTTAATCGTTTTTTAATGTAAGTATGGGGAATGCAGATTAAAGAGATGAGGGGCATATGTGTATGTCTGAGGGGGTGTATGTGAGTGCTTGTGACTACATGCTATAGGATTTGAAATTCTTGTATATATATTAAAAAAAATTACCTGTATTAAAAAAACAGTTAAGCACTTAATGGACTGAATTGTGTCCTTCCCAAAACTGACATTTATTCTGAATATCAGAGTATGACCTTATTTGGAAATAAGGTCTCTGCGTCTCATTAGGAACTGACATAACATCGTGCTGAATTAGAGTGAACCCAAGATCCAACAAATAATTCCTTATAATACAGAAAAAGACAGTAAGAGACGTGGAAGAGGAGGCCATGTAAAGGTAGAAGCAGGCTGGAGGAATACAGTCATGAGCTAAGAAAGCCTAGAGCCACTTGAGGCTGGATACATAGCCCTGCCTATAGCCAGATTTGAGACTTTGGGTCTCAGATATTTGAGAGAATAAATTTGTTATTTGAAGCCAATATTATAGATTTAATAGTGTCTTCCCTGACCCCCCCCAAAAAAACCTTCTTATGTTTATCATGGTTTAGATCTGCAGTGTCCCCCCAAAAACCTCATGTTCCTATGGATACTAGGAGTGCTGGGGTGGGGCCTGCCTGGAAGAGGTATGCTTGAGGCTTGGCCTGGAGGGGCACGGGCTGCTTCCTCCCACTCTCTCTGTTCCTCAATACTTTAAGGATCTCTGTTCCTAGAACTCTGGTTCTGGTTCTAGCTGCAGCCCCACCAGGTGATTCCACTGTTTTCTAGCTGCCCAACCACCACCAATAGACTGAGACCTTCTGAAACTGTAAGCTACAATGAATCTTTTCTCCCTCAGTTGTGGATGTCTGGTATTGAGTCACAGCAAAAAAAGTAACTAAGACAATGTTGAAGTGCTAAAGTTTTACTATTCTCAGAATGTGACCATGTTTGGAAATGGGTTCACTGAAGGTGTAATTACTCTGAATGAGGTTAACTGGTATCCTTATAAATAGTAAATCTGAGTTACTGTGAGAGTATAAGCCTGTGGCCCCAACACTCCAGAAGGCTGAGGAAAAAGAAATGCAAGGTTAAGTACAGACTTATTGACTTGGCAAGACCCTGACTCAAATAAAAAAAGAATTTTAAAAGGCTTGCAGATGTAGCTCAGTGCAAAGACCTTGGGTTCAATCCCTAGTATATACACACATGGTAAATTCTGACAGAGACACATACACATCATCTGAACACAGAGGCCTGCCCCAAAAACACAAACAAGGTAAATTTACAGCCCCCGATACTGACTCTCTGGGCCCACAATTAGTCATTCATACATGTCTTATCAGTGGTTCCGCTTTCCACTAACATTCGCAGCAATCCACACAGAGTCTTGGTGGCCTCATTCTGCATGATATCAGCATGAACTCCAACAGAGAGACATAGAGTCTGCAGTAAGTTAATAGTGCTAGTCATCATCATTGCAGTGGGATGAATGTTCTTTTCTGTTTGTTCAGCTTCTGAAAAAGAAAAAAGAAAAAACTATATTCCCAAATAAAACTGGAAAACCCTTGCACATAATTTAAGAAATTTAATACCACATTATCTCAAGGAGCTAGTACTATAGACACAAACTACTGCATCTGGCTATCCTGATCATTTCTGTTCCCACCTTTCTGAAAGAAAGCAAAACTTTTAAACAGCATTTTTTAAAGCAACCTAAGCACTGAAATGACTCAACATTTTGCTTTTTTATTCTTTTTTGAAAGACTACTTATAACCTGATATGGTATCGCACACTTTATAACCCCAGCACTCTGGAAAGCTAAGGCAGAAGGATTACTACAAGTTCAAACCCAGCCCAAGCAACCCTGTATAATAAAAAACAAAATTTAAATAAAATAAAATAGGTCTAGAGATGTAGTTCAGTGTGAAGGCCCAGCATTCAATCCCCAGAACCAAAAACAAAACAACAACAACAAAAAAAAGACTATTTAATGCCAAGCTGGCTTCTCGCACCTTCCATACCACCTGCTCTCTCGAGCACCCTCTTGCACATTTCATCTTCAATGTTACAGTAGTTTCTGAAGCCTTATAGCACTGTATATACCACTAGTACAGGGCCCCATGAGGTCACCCTGGCTTCCTGGGTGGTCTCACAAAGACCGGTGGTATGATACTTCCTTCCCATGTCCCAGGGTCTTTTGAACATATCTAAAAAAATGTCATGAAGCCCTACTTGCATAACCTTCATTTTCCTTAGATAAGATCAGACTTTCTGAGCCCACCTCCAAATTTTCCTGTTTTCCTGCAGAGGATAAAGTACTATACTCACTCTACATTGTATGAAGCACTCTGAGCAGAGAGGTAAAGTCTGAAGGTATATGAATCACCTACTGTGACCCACTGGAGAGACTGTGTCAATTTGAGGCAATCAGGAACCACACCTGGATTAGGGCCTGGGAATCATGCCTACACTGGGAACTGAGAACCGGTCTGGATGACAGTGTGAGTGATTTGTGGGCCAGCCAATGAGTAGGAGTACCCAAACAGATGTAGGCGGCCCAACTGGAACTCCAACAGAATAAAAGGAAGGAATAAGAAACACTGTTACAGCTTCTTCCTCTGGGAAAGCTCTCGCCTTCACAATTGTCTACTGATGCTGACTTGCTACATGCCGCAGATCTTCGTCACAGATTTGCTCCAGTCTCGACTTGCTGCCCGTTGCTAATCTTCAGTCACTGATCTTCAGACTCCAGTCTTTGCCACCGTTCTTCAAACAACCGAGGTCTGTAGCCAACTCTCACCGGCTGTCCTGCAGTCCAGGACCGAAGCTTTATTTTGCAGCTGAGCTGCCATCGGACACTCCAGCTTTCGCATGTGCGGGCTGCCATCTTAGACTATCTCTATCCTGAAATTTATAAGCCTTCCTAATAGACCCTTTTGTTATAATTTCTGAAAGAGCCCAAACTAATACACCTACTCTGCAGATTTCAAAACTGGCAGAGAGGAGGGAAAGGCCTGGACCTACACAGAGCAATACTGAATCCACCACATCATGACTTGCTCCCTAGACTGAGGCTCTGCGTCAACTACACAAACCCACACACAATGAGGCTGCACCTTGGTGTTTCCAGCCCACAAGCAACGGCAGAGTAGAAATAGTTGAGGAGTAAGTTCAACTGGGTTGCTGGTTCTCAGAGCCACTTTGTGCACACGTATTAGAATCACCTGTGGACACATTCAAACTAGCCGCTTAGAGGTCAAAACCAAATCCACAGAGCACTGTCTGCAGATGCGTCCTGACCACTCTCTTTATTTCCCAGAGAAAAATGAGTCCGCCAGCCTTGAACCATTTGCCTGGCTGCCTTGAACTAAATGCCTTCACGCACCAGAATCATCCTCTGTATCCGAGTCCTCTGCTGAGGGTTGCGCAGAAGCTGGCAGCTCTGCCAGCTTGAGGTCGTACTTTCCTTCTTTCCCCATCCTATATGAGTTGGTGCTGCCTGTGTCCCACTGGACCCGAATCCACCCATCTTCTCCCAGCTCGCCAATTACACGGCCCAGGCCTGGGGGAGGCCCATCCTGGAAAAGTCAAAAACAAAGGTCAGTTAAGACCATATGCTTCCTGCCCTGGGAACACCATTTCTCCACTGGAAACCTGTACACAGACATTTCCATAGGACAACGTCCCTTTTAGGGTGATTACATTCTTGTACACAGACTTCACAGTAACAGATGATACCAGAACTATATGCAGAGTACACAGCCTAGATTGTTTAAATTAAATGTTCTGAAATAATATGTTCATACTCATTTATCCTAGAAATAAGTGGGAAACATGTACATCTCAATTAGGGTCCTCTCTGAGCAAATGCCAGGATGGGCTTTCTAGTATGGTCCTGGCAGGCTTTCCCTTCACCGCCTCAATCCTCTGAGGACCTTCACAAGAGCAGAAACCTCAAACAAGTTCTGTATTCCATATTTCCTTTTTTTGGTTTCCCCAGGCCCAAGAAAGGACGCTCCAGTTTGTGTTTCTAAGAAGGAAAGCTGCATGATGCTGAAAACCTGTCCTGAAACACGTACATATCTACAATCATTGTGACAAACACCATACTTCACAGTGTTTACTGGGGAAAACCCAGGTATAGCCATGAAAACACTGCCATTATCTAGCACTATAGTAAGTGCTCCTTATTGGCAAGTGACAAATTTGGAAGTTATGTGCTTTAAAGAAAGAAGGAGAGGTGGCCACTCACCAACCAGCATGCCCTAAATTGCCAGATTCAGGACACCATACAGCATAAGGCCATCAGCTGGCAGAGGCAGCATGGGGCTTTCTGCCACTCTCACATCAGCATTCACAAAGGAATTTATGCTCTTGCTCACTTTCACTCTGGTTACAGCTCCAACCAATATGAGCCAGTAAGTCTACTAAAGATAACTACCACTCCTCCTAGACATGACTATGCCTGAGGACCCTGTTCCTCTCTTATTGCTTTGTTTCTGTGTAGTTACACAGGAACAAACAACTATACTATTAACCACAAACCACGAGGGTAGTTAATTATTCCAATTTCAGCTAATATTATATAATTCTGGATGTACAAAAGTTGACCACTGGGTGGAAAAAGGGATAAATCAAATCTCTAAATACCTGATCGCCCCATTTCCAATCCACACCTCTCATGACCCTGGTTCCAATCTTCATCATGGCAGCGAGTTCTGGCCCTGAGACAGGGAGTTGCACTGGAGCTGTTTCCTTCCTTGTTTCTTCCAAAACTGTAGCAGAGGCACCTCGGGCACAAGCATTCATATCTTCCTCAATATTGTCACAACTAGGACCTGCCAGATCATCAAAAACAATGGCTGAACCAGTGAGTAGGCGAAAACTCCTATGTTTAAAATACAGAGACAAGGAGACTTCCAATCAAGATGGCAGCCGAGTAACAGGGCTGTAAATTGTCTCCTGGTGGGTCCACTTAAAAATTTGAGAATATAGTCAAAAAACATCTGTTCAATGTAGCTAGGACAGGGAGGAGTGCCTCAACAATGGAAAGGAGACCACAGAAAGGTCAGAAACCCTGAAAACATATTGGAAGTGGAGGTAAACATCAGCCCAGGACTGCAAAAGTCACGGAGTGCTGACATCCACAGGAAGAGGAAAGCCTGCCAAGAGCCCAAAACCTCTAACAAGGTAAGCGCAGACCCAGGAGAAGTGGAAATTGACAGCAGCTGGTAGCTCCAGCTTCCCAAAAAACAGCCTGTAGGTAGTGCATACTACAAATGCAATGCAAGCTACCCCTAGAAAAGGCCTCCTAGAGCCTAGATAAGAAGCAGCACTTGGCAGCCATAACAGGCAATTACGTTAAGAAGGAAACATTTTTTAAAAAGAGCTTGAATCCAAATTGTTTAGAGTAAAAGAAAGCTCAGATGAGCACATAAGGGCTTTGGGGGTCACTTCTAAACAGTTTCTAGGAAGCAACTGGTAAAAGAGGCAGTTTCAGAGAGGAGAGAAAGGTCACCAACCCCTGGAATGGCTTGAGTAACAGTGAGAGCACCTTCAAGGTTGGAGGACAGGTAGGAGAGCATTGTTGATGGGTCTGGGGTTAAGCAATCTTGCTCAGAGGCCATCAGACAATTATTAGACCCTCCATCACTGCCTACTCCCAACACAGAACTCAAAGGAATTTAGTCTGCCTCCCCCACACCCTCATAGCCAAAGAAACCTCTCAGCTAGGCCTTTAAAGTGAAGTCCCTCAACAACAGAAACATGGGAAGAAGACAAGGCAATGGGACACAAAGAGAAATGCCTGAGACCCCAGAAACTAAAGTCATGGGCCCTGAAATAGTGAAACTCATAGGGAAGGAAGTCCAAAAACAAATAAATCAAACAGCCAGTTCAAACAAGTTATCCTCAAAGAAATGCAAGCGATAATCAAACAGTGGGCTTAAAGATGAACTTACTAAACAAATAGTGGTCCTCATGGATAAAAAGTTTATAGAGCACATAGAAGACACAAATAAGAAGTCGGCTGAGGTAAATAAGGAAATGCAAGATACAAAGGAACATTTTGATAGAGAAATGGAAATTCTCAAAAGAAATCTAGCTGAAATTCAGGATATGAAAAACACATTTGAAAGCAGAGGAAGTCAACTTTAACATAGTGAGGACAGAATTTCAAACCTAGAGGACAAGGCCGAGGAAACAAATACTGTAATTAGGCATGACCCAAAATTAGAAATGAGCAAAGTAGCTGGATACAATAGCTGATGGATGATTCAAAGAGAACCAGTCTCATTATTATGGGTGTGGGAGAAAGAGCAGAAGACAGCAGTGAAGGTATAAAGAATTCATTCATTGATGTCATACAATAAAATTCCCCAAATCTAGGAAAAGAAAGTAATTTTCAGGTACAATAAGCTTATAAAACACCAAATAACCTCAACTAGCAAAGAGATTCACCACAACATATCATAATCAAAACCTCAGAAACACAACATAAAGAGAATATTAATAAATCTTTCCTCTCTCAAATTGTGGATGTCAGGTATAGTGTCCCCAATAATGAAAAACTAGCTAACACAAGTACCAAAACTACCTGCACAAACAATGTGCCCATGCTGAAACCTGATTTTCTCTGAGGTCTGTAACTTGAGTATGTGCCAGGCAGGGGATGTCTGTGTGATCAGCACCAATGAAATCACTGAGCAGTGAGCCTCTGCATGCACTTCATGCATATCATCCATCACAAATTAGTGCTAGAGAAGTCACGTGTTTCTTGTATGACTGCACTGGAAGAGGACTCAGAAAGCATAGGTCTGTTTCCTCTGGACTCTGCCCACGTCCTTTTCTCTTTGATTATTTCACTCTGTACCATACAGTGTAATAAACTATTGCCCTTAGTACACCATTTGCTGTCTTGTAAGTCCTGTTGGTAGGCCAGCAAGCCTGGGGAAAGTCTCAGAAATCCCAGAAACAGAAATTATTGTAGAAAGATTCTCTAGAACAACTTAAACAAAAAACATTACATAAGTATGTTTCGTAAATAAAGAATGAGAGGACAGGGCAGGACAGATAGGTGGTACCTAGGTAGCTGTGGAGTTATCCATAGTATGAACAAAAGCTGAGTTGTTGACAGTTCAAAGAAATAACTACAGATTTGAAAAATCTAACCCCAGGAGACAGGGCTTGCTGGATCACCTGACTGCCTTTGACCTTATCACTAAACTAAGAAGGATAAAGTATAATTCTATTAACCCTTTGTTTCGTATTTGGTCTTTTTTTCTGTAGGTAATAGGAAAAAGAGATCTAACAGTTCCAAAAGTGGGATTATGTAGGCCAAAATGTACGAAGTTTGTGTTTTCTCTTCATGAGAGAATAAAAATAATTAATCAATTTCTCAGAACTTTCAATCTATGTAAGAAAGTACCTTTTCTCCACCTGGGCTGCTGCTGTCCCTAAGGGTCCACAGGAGGGAACAGACATTTCAATCCAGCTAGACTCTCATAGCTGGACTAGTAACCCAATAAATGGTGGATATACTACTAGGTGTCTGGATAAATTTACAACAAAAGGATTTTAAAAGATATTTTGTATTTTATGTTTATATGGATATAAACAAAGTTATAAAATATTACATGCCTGTAATTTCTTAAGTGATACAGAGAGATCATTCTAATAAAGAGAAAGTTGCAAAGATAGACATGTATAATTGAATCATAAGATTCAATTCCCACGCATTTTGTAGCCAATGAGCTAGCTGACATTAAAACTCATAGATAAACTTAACAGAACAAGTCTTCAAGTCAACAAGTCTGATTTGTTTATTAAATAAGGACCTGTGTTGTTACCTTTACCTATAGGAGATTCTACAAAAACAGAGAGATAACATAAAAAGAGGCAATTTCTTTAAAAAAAAAAAAAAAAAAAACCTTGTCTTTTTTTGAAGGGAGAAAGGGTATACTGTAGATTAAACCCTGGACCTTCACACTGAGTTATGTCCCCATTCAGCTGCAGAATCAATCAGTCTGTCTGGCTTTTCTCTTTCTTTTTAATTCTTGTATAGTGCTGGGGATTGAGCTCAAGGCCTTTACACTGAGCTACATCTCCAGCCCAGTTTTTGCTTTTGATTTTGGGACTAGGTCTCATTAACTTACTAGGCTTCACTGTCTCCCAGACTACTAGGATTACAAATGTGCACCATTGGACCAGCTACTTTTTATCATTTTTTAAGAGCAATTCCTAGTTGCTAATGAGGTTTTAAGTAATCAAACATATTAGTCTTAGAGACTGACTATGTTTCAGCTGATGCATAATTTTAAACAAGTCAATGTAGATTCGAAGATTAGCACTTAGACCACTGGACTTGTACCATCTCTGATTTTCAGCCAACCAAAAACCTTATAAACCAATTACATCTAAAAAATATAAAACCCTCTTCCTAAAAAGAGTAGAAGACATTCCCAAATGCACATGGAACACTCTTCAATATAGAAAGGCCACATGTTAGATGACAAAACAGGACTTAAATTTAAATAAGATAAAATCATAAAAATCACCTTTTCCAATCAAACTCCAATGATTAAAAAAAAAATCACAAAAGAAAAACTGAAAAGTCCATACTGAAAATTAACAACACATGCTCAACCAGTGGGCCAAAAGTAGAATCACAAAGGATGTTGAAAAATATGCTGCGATATATGAAAGCACAATTATCTCAAAATGTACATAATACAGCAAAACAAGTACCATAAGAGATAATTATAAATGGACACACTAAAAAGGCAAATCTCAAATCAGTAGCTCTATATCTAGAAAAACAAAAATAACATAGTAAAGCCAAAGCTTGCAGAAAGAAGATCAGACTAAAAAAAAATCAAAAGTAGGTTTTATTTTAAGAAACAAAATTAGCAAAATCTTTAGGTAAATTATACAAAAAGAAAGAATGCAAATAAGTCAAATCAGAATTGTAAATAGGGAAGTTACTGAGACATAAACAGGATCATAAAAGATTATTATGAATAGTTGTATGATGACAAATAAGATTACTTAGATGAAATGAATAAAACCCTAGAAACAATTTATCTTAACTGACTCAAGAAGAAACAGAGGCAATGAGGGCACAGCACAGCAGTCAAAGCACTTGCCTAACAGGTGTAAGGCCTTGGGCTCAGTTCCTCACCACCACATAAACTGGGTGTTGTGGAGTACTCCTGCAATCCCAGCACAAGGGAGACTGAGGCAGGAGGACTACACTGTGTTCAGCTTGAAGAAGAATGAGGTTCTGCCAAAGAAGAAGGAAGAAGACGAAGACGAAGATGAAGACAAAGAAGATAAAGAATACGAAGAAGAACAAGAATGAGAACAACAAAAAGGAGAACAAGAAGCAGCAGCAGCAGCAATATCTGAATAAACCTACAAGAGATTGAGTCAGTAATCAAACACTTCTAAACAGAGAAAACCTGAGGCTTCACAGGTGAATGACTAGGTGGCTTGCAGGTGAATTCTGCCAAAAATAAAGAATTAAGAACAATCTTCAAACCATTCTAAAAGCAGATCATTAGGAATATCTAGTTCAGTCAGTAAAGCAATTATTGTCCTGACAACTATAAAAATGTTAAATATTGCTCCAAGAAACTGAAGAAGCCCTAAGTAAAGGGAAAGACACCCATGTTCGTGAAAAAGAAGCCAACACTATTGATGTGGTAATATTCCCCAAATCAATCTACAGCCTCAATATAAGCCTTAGCAAAATCCTTAAGACCTTTTTTACAGATATGGAAAAGTCATATCTGCAAAAGCTATACCTAAATCCATATAGAATGGGAGGAATACAAAATACTCAAAATAATCATGCGAAGGAAAAAAACAATTCTTGAAAGATGTATTTCTCAGTTTCAAAACTTACTACAAAGCTACAATGTTCAAAACAGTGTAGTACTGTCATAATAATAAAAATAGATGAAAACAGGATTCAATTGAGAGTCCAGAAATAAACCTGAGTATCTATGGACAACTGAGTTTTCACAAGAATACTAAGACTTTAGGGAGGAAGAACAATCTTCAACAAATGGCACTGAAACAAGTGAATAATGACAAGAAAAATGTTGGACTCTTATCTCACAATGAGTAATATCTAAAAATGAACGAATGGTCTAAAACTACAACAAACTATGAAACTCACAGAGGACAGGATAATTTTCATCTACCTTAAACTTAACAATAGTTTCTTATATGTGACATGAAAAGCACAGATAGTAAAAGAAAAAGATAAGCTGGACTTCATGAAAATCAAAAACTTCTATAGAGGAAAATACAACCCACAGAACAGGAAAATATTTCTTCAATTCATAAATCTGCTAATGGTCTAAAGATCTGCAAATGTCTAGCATCCAAGATATTTTTGGAAATTTGAGGATTGGTGTCAATGATTTAAATGTTTGATATATTTACATGTATAACTGAACAACAAAAATAAAACAAATCATCCACTCAAAAATGGGCAAAAGCATACATTCTGGAAGATACACAAATGGTAAAGAGGCTCACTGTTATTCACCATCCATGAAATACAAATCAAAATTATATGATACACTTTACATCCATTGGGATAATCTTATTTCAAAAACAGCAACAACTAAAAAAGGAAAAAAACTAGTGTTGGCAACAACATAAAAAAAAACTGGAACCTTTCTCTACTGCAGTAGGAATGAAGATGGTATAGTGCTGTTTAATGCTTAACTTCTCAGCAAGTTAAATAGTACATATTACCACATGACCCTGCAATGCTCTTTCTAGTTATATAATCAAAGGAACTGAAAACAAAATTTTATATATACATGTTCCCAGAAACAATACTCACAAGAAGCTGAAAGGATAAAAAAAGGAAATGTCCATCAAAGGGCAAAAAAAAGTTGCATAACTATACAATGCAACTTTTTCAGCCATTAAGAGAAATAAAGCACCAATATATGATATAAGCCACACATAAAAGGCCAAATATTATATAACTCCGTAACTTTACAATTCTGTGTATAAAATGCTCAAAAAATGCAAATCCATAGACAGATAAAGCACCCTTGTGGTTGAAGGGGACTGGGGCGCAGAAAAAATCAAGAGTGACTGTTTGAAACAGAGTTTGCATGTAGAGTGACAACGTCTTAGCACTGGACAGCAGTGATGGTTGCACAAAGATTGTGAATGTAACTAATACCACTGAACTACAAAATTGAAATAGTTTGTTTTATGTTATTTGCATTCTATTACATTAATTTTTTTAAGAGAGATCAAGACAAAATTCTGATATTTTCCTAAAAGACCCAAAGCCAGTACTGACTTACCAATAAGTCGTAATGCTGTCTGTGTGAGGGCCAGTGTGCCAGAGTTGAGCAGGAGGTCAAGGTTGTTTGCACCATGCTGCAGTGTGAGCATGCTGAGCATTACCAGGAGAAAGCGGGCTTGTGGGATCGTTCCAAGGCTTGGTCCAGATGGGTTCTCATTGGTAATAGTTTGCAGAGGAACAGGTTGAATACCTATAAGCATTGGTATCCAATTAATTTTAAAATTTCTTGTTCATGAATATAAGAATAAACTTAATATTGAAAGCACTGGAGTGTTTTTATTTGTCTGTGGTACTGGGATTGAACCCACAGCCTTTGAACAGAGCCGTATCTCAGCCCATGTTATAGTTTTCAATTATGAGACAGGGTCTCACCAAATTGTCCAGGCTAGTTTTAAACCTGTGATCCTCCTGCCTCAGCCTCCCAAAGTGCATGCACTACCACGCCCAGCTAGCAGAACACTGAAGTTTTCTGGGGGTTTTGTTTCTTAACATCTATTTTGGTGGGTTTCCATAGACTATAAACATATGGTACCTCTGCCTTGCTTTACAATGGTCCTGCCACCTACACTGCACACAGAACTTATCTCCTCAGTATTTGGGGCCTCCTTTCACTTCCAATATAACAGGTGTCATTTTTCTAGAACAAAACCAAGCCTAGCACTTCTCTGTACATGTTCACACTATTCAGAAAATAAAACTTTCTTTGAGGACTTCTATTTTTTGTGATACTGAGAATTATACTTAGGTTTCTTTTATTTCTTATTTTGAGATACGGTCCTGTTAAATCACCTAGGATCAGCCTGAACTTGCAATCCTACTATAGACTCAGAGAGTCCTGGGATTACAGGAATGTGCCAACCATTACTAGTCCTTCTTAAATTTTTATTCTGAGATACTATCTCACTAGGTCACTAAGCCACTCAAGTTGGGATCAAACTTTTAATCCTCCTGTCTTAGATACTCAGAGTACTGGAATTACAGGAGTACACCACGACATTGAAGTAAAATTATTAATACAGGACACGGACACCATAGAATGTATGGTGTAAGTAATCCTCATAAAAACATAAAAGTTACATAAAGTTTTATAAACTTTACATAAAGTTTTATATGAGTACATTATGATTGTGTCTTCTGCAACTTTTCAAAGTATTGTTTAGAACATGAGAAAGCTAAAAGCAATATAGATCATCAATCTCACATATAAAGTTCTTAAAAGCCAGACTGGAAAATACTAGAGTTTTGGAGGGTTTATTTTTGTTTATTTATGTCTATTTTTCAGTGCATTTCCACAGATTATGAACATGAAAAGCTCCCAAAATTGGCATTTGCAAGATTATAAACACATAACTAAGGGTCATACTATAAAATAATGGTCATGCAGCCACTGACATTACTAAAACATCGATTTAAACACAGCTTTTTAAACATCTCTAGTTCTATTAACTCACCAAGCTCTTTAAATTTTGCATTTGCATCCATCAAAACATTTCGAATATTCTGAATAGCCCAACCATACAGCTTGCCAAAGGTTACTTCCAGTAGCATACGATTAAAAGGTGGGATCAAATCAACATCCTTTAAACAATCAGTAAGTGGTGCCCTTTCAAACAAAGGTAAAGAATTTTACTTAGATTTTACTTAGATCATTGCCAAGCTTTCTTCTCTTTTTCTTTCTTTCTTTCTTTTTTTTTTTTTTTAAGTAAGACAGGGTCTTGCTCTGTAGCCAGTTCCAGGCCATTTCCAATTCGCTAGTTGGTTGAGACCAGCCTCAAACTCACAGCAGTCCTCTTGCCTCAGCCTTCTGAGTGTTCAGATTACAGGAGTGTGCCACCACATCCAGCCTATGCAGTGCTAGGGAACCAAACTCTGGGCTTTGTGCTTGCTAGACAAGTACTCTAATAGCTGTCCTATTCCTCCAGCCCCCTTTTCTCCTTTTAAGATCAGTCTTGCTATGCTATGCCACCCTGGCAGGTCTCAACCTCCTGGACTCAAGAGATTCTCCCACTGCAGTTTCCCAAGTAGATGGGACTACAGGTATGCACTAATAAGCCCAACGTATGAGATCTTCAACTTCAACAGAACAATGCTATGCTCCACAGATTCCCATAATTGTGAAAAAATAAATGATGAAGTTTTACCCTATATCGATTCCCTCAGGAATAAGTCTCTGCCATCCACAAAACATTGCATACTGCACAGATGGAAGTAAGAAATTTTTGGCTGCTAGTTTTAAAATTGTATCTATCCCTTCCAGGCGAACTTCTGCTCTCTCCAACTGAAAAATATCAATGCATTTAGTTCAGTGTTTTCTATGTCACTCAATAGAGAAACACATTGTTACAAGACCTTACCTGTTTCAGTAGGCACTTTCTCATTTTTTCCACATCCACTGGCTCTTCTTTGAGGGCAAATTCAGCAATCGTACTGTGAAGTGCAGACTGTGGATAAAGACCCTGCACACTCTGCTTCAGCCACTTGTATCTGTGAACACCTGCAACTGTATTCAACAGTGGTTGCCATTTATCCTAACAACAAAAAAAAAATCACCTTTAGATGACTCAATGAACATGGATTCCAACACAGCAACTAAAATACAATAAATAAGGCCTACAGATTTAAATTGATAGCTTAAGTTTAGTAACTACTATATAGTTGTAAAACCTGTGCTATAAATATGCTTATAGATGTATTATAAGCTCTATATTAAGGTACTTTGTAAAAGGCTATGAGTAAAGTAACTCAACATATGTAGACTCTCTGAGACCACTAGTTTCTTGAGAAAAGGATATATGCTATATCAATGAGTAAGGAGGCAAAGTAGTGCCAGAACTAAAAGGAAACACTGCTCCAGCTGTGGCTCTCACCAGGGACCATCAATCAACTTCAGTGAGCATCACTGGCACTATACTTTCAGGAGCAAGCTATTATGCTCACTGCTCTGGAGATGGTCAGTACAAAAGCACAATACTCAGACTTTCCTTTGTTGTGCTTCTATTTAGCCAATCAAGATCACAGAAGATACTTTACCTTGGGGGATTTAATTGTCATCGGTCTTTTGTCTATGTTTATTGGACTATGAGGTAAAATACAAGCTTCTTCTAAATCACTGTCTTCATTTCCAATTTTTTCTTCATCATCAGTGGATTCTGGCTTCTTTGGAACTAGGTTTGAAAACATCATTCATTATAAAAATAATTTACTTAAATACAATTTTTAAGAAATTTACAATTAAGAAACACTTAAATCTGCATGAAAGATGAGTACTTTCTTCAAAGAAACATGTAAATAACAATGTAAACTACAACCTCCAAATGACAGAAGCAAAAATTACCACAAATACTCTCCCGTGACATGCAGTAATAACATTTTGCTGTATCATGTCAGAGGTGAAAACACAGAGTAAGGACACTGTGATGGAGAGAAGCCCTGGCAAAGGAAGAAAAGCCAGGGTTATCAAGCTTTTCTTTAAAAACTAGGATATGAATATTTGTGTTTTTCATGCCATTAAGTCTGTCGTAAATACTCACATTTACAACTTTTATAGCACAAAAAGCAATAGATTACGAGCAGATCAACAGGTATAGCGCTAGTCCCAAAAACTTTTTTATGACACGTCAACTTAAACTTCTCATGTGTCAAAACAATTATTCTTCTTTTGTTTAGACAGCAATGTAAGGCCACAATAAGAAGTCTTAGTCCATAGGCAACACAAAGCAAAAACTGGGACCACCCTCCCTGACTTGTTCTTGATGGTCTACTGTAATGGCTCACACCATTAGTTTGCCAACTGAACCAAAGGAACACCTTTTCTATGTTAGCCTCTTTGGGGAAATTGCTATTGCATTTGGAATGTGATTTGTGGTATTTCTTCCCTCCTTCCTTCTTCTTTCTTGTTTCTTTCTTTCTTTCATTTTCTTTCTTCCTTTTTCAAATGGGAGGGTCTCATTCGGTAGTCCAGGTCAGTCTTAAACTCACTATGTAGCCCAGGCTGGCCTCAAACACATGGCAATCCTCCTGCCTTAGCCTGGCAAGTGCTGGAATTATAGGTGTGCACCACCACATCCAGCTCATGTGGTGCTAAGGAATCAAAGCCAGGGCCTCAAACTTACTACACAAACACTTTAACTACTGAGCTGTGCCCCCAGCTCTTTCCCTATTTCTTACATCACCTGTGAGGTTTTTCTGCTCAGCACATAAACGACAATAGAGGATTAACACAGAAGGCCTATATTGTTGTCTGGAACTGGAGTGTCTCCCAAAAGCCTCATGTATTTATGGATATTGTGCACTGTTGGGAAGTGGGACCCAGTTGGAAGGGGCAGATGCTTGGGGCTTGACTGGGCGAAGTATGTGCTAGTTCCATCCCTCCATCCAGACATGGCTGTGTCCTGCCATGCTGTGAGGATCTCTATCTCCAAAGCACCAGGCTCAGGCTCTTGCTGTGGACCCACCATGTGATTCCACCCTTTCCCAGCCCCCAACCTGTGAAGGGACTGAGATCTACTAAAATCTTGAGGTAAAATAAAACTTTCCTCCCTAAAGTTGTACATGTTGTGTATTGAGTCACAGCAACAAAAAAGTAACTAAAACAGCCTGAGATGCCCAATACCTGCACATCTCCAAGAAAGGTCTATCCATGAGCTAGCTTCCAAGAACTTTGCCTAAGACCACCTGCCACCAGTTTAAATAACTGGTAATTCAAACAATGTGTCTGATGGTAACAACCTGTTTTTTCTCACTCGGGCACTAGGGTCTGAGTAATTGGGCTTAGTCACGTGGGCACTGCCTGGCTATGTGATCAGCCCCCAATAAAAACCCTAAACATCAAAAGTCAGATGAGCTTCCCCAATGCATAGTTCTTCGTGTATGTTGCCACACATCACTGCCGGGAGAACTAAGCATGTCCCCCATATAATGGAAGGGACACTGAAAGCTTATACCTGGTGTCCTTGGGACTTCCTTCCCTGTGCTCTTCCTTTTGCTCATTTTATTCTGTATCCTTGTGCAACTGTGAGTATAACATTCTCATGAGTCTTACAGAGAAGTGGTTCCCAGCCTTCTGTTCACCAGGGAATGGTTTAGCTGAAACATTCTCCCCAGATAGAAGAAAGAAGGTACCTGTACGCAGTAGGTTGCTGGACAGCTTTGAAATGGCAGCAGGAGGGGAACAGGGAGCAAAGCTCTGCCTCCTATCACATTAGCAGAGGCATTAGAACCTTACAGGAGCATGCTGACCAGAGGCGGAGCTTTGCTAGCTGCTCAACTGTGCCAGCTGCCCAGTCTTTCCAAGGCCATGGACCGGAACTGGTGTTCCACAGTCCAGGATTTGAAGACCACTACTATAGGGTCTTATAAATCCAGTCTGACAGTGTGCCTGAGAATCCTTGACAAACAGCACTTACGCTTTACAGGAAAAAAAGGAGGAAAGAAAGAAAGAATGGAAAGCCAGCTTCAAACATCATACAATAAACCTATAAACCTACAATAAGAAATTTTAAAAGGTGACAATGTGGGCTCAGAATCCATTGACATAAAGTGGTCAGTACTAGAGGGAGGTGATTCCCTCTCAGATTTCTGGCTGCCTAGATTAAAAGGAATCTGAGATATGCTGCTATGACTTTCTGAGACAGAGTACTTCCAGGATTCCTTGTAATTTAAGGGTTTGTTCAAAAACAATAAATCCAGGATACCTTCTACAAATACAATACTTTACCTTTTTTTTTTAAATGTCCATTAGAAAGTCAGTAATTAACACTTTTCAACACAGGCTGGTCTTTGAATAAGCCAGTGTAATTCATAAGACTATAACCAGAAATATCTGTACCTTATTCAGAAATGCAAGTATTAAAGTTCCAAAGTATTTCATATCTTCTTATTCAAATTTAAATTACATAAAAACACCAATCTTTTCCATACCCTTACTTAGATACTTCCTTGGAAACACCAGCAATTATTTTAGCTCCCTCTAATAATTGTCCTTGTATCAAAAGAAGAATGTTGGATAGAAGAGAGAATAAAGCAGAATAAGGCAGTTCCTTCCTTTAGTTTTGCTTTCTAGTGTTGAGCACCTGTGGTCAACCACGATCCAAAAACCCTTTACATTTGTCTCAACTTTAGAGTGAAAGATCACATTCAAAAACTTTTCAGTAAACTGTTATAATTGTTCCATTTTATCATTTATTGTTAATCTCTTACTGAGCCTAATTTATAAACTAAATTTTGTCACAGACATCAATACATATGGGAGAAAATGGTACCTCCAGGATGTGGAACTATTTGTAGTTCTGAGCATCCGTGAGAGGTCCTGGAATGTACACCCATAGGAGAAGAAAACTATTGTACTCAAGTTTTTCAATATGAAATTATAAGACTAAATGTTACAATATATCTCACTGCCAGGACAACTGCTTTAAAAAAAAAAAAACTTTCCTTTCCTCATAAATTTAGTATAACTTTACGGTACTTCTCTTTTTCGGAGCCAATTTACTATTTAGCAAATCATAACACACTCAATTCCAAGTTGTCTAATTATCTGACCTCTTGGAAAAATATGCAGACCTTCCCAAAATAAAACCATGTGGCAATATATAGAAATGTACAGTAGCCAATGAAAAATAACTAATAGTTTCCCTGTGATATCACAGATTAAAATATATCAAAGAGAACAAGATTCTGTCTCAAAAAAGAGAAATATATGGAGGAAAGTACATAGTTTAACAGTTTTTTCCATCCTTCTACATTTTACCTCTCTTTTTCCTTCTTTCTCGAATTATCTTCTGAGCTATCCTCCTCCAACGAGGCAAAGAACTTAACAGCTTAAACTTAGACATTATTGAGAGGTCATTGCAAACAGCAGGTCTCAATTCATTAAAGAGGAATCTCAAACGTTCAATTACAGGAGCACAGACCTCCTTATAAGAACGGCCCTGCTCCTGATGAGTCTGAAAAGTTAAATAAAGAAGACAAATTAACAATAAGTATTTCTGGCAACTGACTGCAAAGCACAGAAGAATTAAGGTCTATTCACCTTAATGAGTGAGCATTTTGCTTGATAGACAACTCTACAAACATCCACCACTGCTTTAGGCAATGTTCTGTGCTTCACTTGCTCAATACCAAGTGTACCTGCGTGAACCAAAGATAATGCCACATGACCTGTAAAAAAAAATTAGAAGATAGGCAGGATAAGAATGAATGCGTATTGCATGTCAGTTAAAAATATGTAGTATAGCTAAATATATGAATAGAAAACTTCATACCTAAATCTTCATGTTTTAAAAGGCAGCATAACAACAAGCGGCCAACTTCTTCCACAGGATGCTCAGGAGGAAATGTAATGGGTGTCGTCAAGTGGCACTGCCTACAATATCTTTCAATTTGACAAAGAAAGTCCTACAATAGAAATGGCAGAGATGACTTTAGAGCCACCCAGTGAATCCTCACAAACCTTTAAGTGCCATAATTTTTGTTCCGACTCGTTTGCAATCAGTAATCCTTCTGAAACCTCACTGGTACATGGAATAGAATCAGCCACTCATCTCAAAACCAACCCTCCAGATACACATAGACAAGACCCATGCTATATTCACCAAACCAGGGAAGTATTTGCACGCCAAAGTCCTTAGATAAAGGAATACTGAATCAGAAATGTGAGGTCTGGCTCACCTTCACATTGTAGTCCTGGATGTTATTATCAGCAATGGCTTGTAGGAATGCCTGGGATTGGTCACCCAGGGCTCGTCTGTGAGAACAAAGTCGAGACTTGCTAGCAGGTGTACCCCCAGGAGAGCTGCAGTGGTCCTCATCTTTCTCCTCATTATAGCTGTAATGGATCTGGCTGGTCTGCAGGCCTCCAGAGAAAATGGACAATTGAAGCCACTCTAAAAAATACATAAGCAAAGATTAAAGAGAAATTCAAGTGAACTCTTTAGAAATAAAGATAATAAAGGACACTGAGTAGAATACTCAATTTAGAAGATGAAATTGAGCATCACTCATATGAAAGAGTTACAACTATTTAAAGACTAATGTATAATTCTATCTGCATAAGCACATGTAATACTTTCTAGATATTCAATGTAGGTTAAGCATAGCCATTAGAACTCAGCACAGCAGTTCCAGTCCAACATTCACTGGATACCCTGGATAAAACTGCCAAGGCACAAACACCATGTGCTACAACACACAGGGTTTGAGTAGTTCCCAGGTTCATGTATTGGGAGCTCAGACCTTAGTGATGCTCATAGCTGGTGGCAGCACTAAGAGATAGGGCCCAGGTGGAAGTCCTTAGGTCACTGGGAAAACATGCTCTAGGAAGAAACTGATGTACTTCTCATGAGACTCTGGTTGGTTCTTGAGACAGTAAGTTGTTATAAAAGCCAGAGTCTAATCTTTAAACTTTTCTCTGGCTTCCTGTCTTACCATATGATCTCTCCCACCATGTTTTGCAATGGTGCTACTCATTATGAAATGACAAGGATAAAGGAGTTCTCAGTAGGGCAGGTCTCCAAAATTGTAATCTGCATAAATCTCTTTTCTTTATGAATCACCCAGCCTCCAATATTTTGTTATGCTAACAGAAATCAAATTAATAAATCATGTGCACACTCAGTCCCATACTGACACAGGGCAACAACCATAAGGCACTCCTTCTACAATTAATAGCTCAACTTCAACCAAGACAATGTAGTCAGCAGAGTACTAAGGAAGGCTAAGAGCATGGAGCACAAAGACAGACACTCTGAAGACTCAGAGAGATTACAACTGAGAAGAGATCTGGAGTAACACAAAGATTTTAGCATGCCGGACAACAGCACACTCTTAAAGCTTTCTACAAAGAACAACTTCAGGGTTGGCTACCTATCCTGCACTGACTATAAAGAAACAAGAATGAGGAACACTTAATAATACACAAACTTTAAAAAGGAAATATCTTAGAGATTGGAGATCCTTGGAATGGAAAGAAGATCTATGGATACTATAAGGCACAGGGCCAACCAGGTCTAACAACAGTATGTCTTCCAAAGCCAGCCATGATGATACATGCCTATAATCACAGCCATTCAGGAGGTTGAAGCAGGAGGATCACAAGCTCAAGGGCAATGGGCAATGTAGGGAGGTTCTTATTTCAAAATAAAAAATAAAGGGCTAAGGTTATAGCTAAGGGGTAGAGCACCCCAGGTTCAATTCTCAGTAGTGGGAGGAGAAAAGAGCTTGGGGAATGTAGCTTCAGTAGTGGGGTGTTTCTCTAGCATGAGTGAGGTGTGTGAGGCCCTGGGTTCAATGCCCAGTTCCACCACCACCACCACCACCAAAGCTGCTGCTGCCACAACCACAAGACAAAAAAAAAAAAAAAAGCAATCCATTAGGGCAAACATTAACATTAATTATAACCACTTATTATAGTAACTAAAGAGAAAAGCACCCAAAAATAACTGTGACATACACCACCACTACAAACTTTTATTGCAGACCTGTGTTATCCAAACCAAAAAAGTAAATCTGGGACGCACTCACTAATTTTTTTTTTTTTTTTTTTGAGGTGGAGTCTCATTTTGTAGTACAGACTGGTTCTGAATTCACTGTGTCCCAACTGGGCTTCGATCTAAGAGCAATCCTCCTGCCTCAGCCTTCCGAGTGCTGTGATTAAAGGTGTGCACCACCATGTCCAGCTCATTTTTATCTGCTACGGGGGAATCAAACCTAGAGCCTTGCACTTGCTAGTCAAGCAATGTGAGCCCTCAGCTAAGCCCCCAGCTGGCAATTATTGTTCTTTTACTGGATATTTAAATGTAGGGTATTCAGGGGCTTCCACAAATTGGCCCAAGATAATTCTTCTAAAATACAAATCTGGCAAGGCCTGTTATACAGGCCTGTAATCCCACATTCTATGAAACTGAGAAAGGAGGATAACAACTTCAACCTGTGTAACTTAGTGACTTAGCAAAGCTTCTATCTCCATGTCAAAGCTAAAAAGCAGGCTGGAGATATAACTCAGAGTGAAGGTCATAGCACAATGCAAGTACTACCACCACCACCAAAAAAAATCATGACCACAAATCTGATCCTGGCTCTCTTCAGAACACAGGAGCACCTCTCAAAAGACAAACTTCTGATATCCCTCAGAAGGCAGCCTCATCACCCACCAAGGCCCATAGTATCTTCTGCTCCTGCCCTGGGGCTTCCCACTCCCACTGCTCTTCTGATTTATAAGGATGTCATCTTCTCCTAGGGGACGGTGGATGATGTATACTAAGGGGGTAAAAAGGGAGCACAGTGCCCAGCCTGCTTCCAAGGATTGTCTCCCCAGGGGGCCAAGCAGACACCAGGGCTGTCCTTGCCCACAGCCTTTACCTGACATCCACTCTGCCATGCAGTTGAGAACCTGCCATTCTTCTCAACAGTGCCCCTCACAACCTGTGTTTCAGTACAGAATGGCCCACATCAGCTTTGCTTTCACTGCAAAGCCTTTCTTCTAACATAACTACTTCTAAATACCTCCATCTCAACATTTATTGCCCTGTTTTACAATCTGCTTAGCACGCTGGCTCACCATCAAGTAAGCAGTGTAGAATAACAGCCTATCCATCTCTAAGGCCTGAGTACCCAGTAAGGAAACCGTCTCAAGCAACTAATTGCTCAGCTGCATGCTGGATGGATAAGACAGATAAAAGAGAAATGCACAAGCATGTGAAGAAAAAGATAACCCGTTCTATGGGACATTCAGAAGCTTCATTAGCTTATATGATTACATGCTGCCATCCAAAACATATGTAATTTGAGTATGGTAAAAAACACAGTTCTCAAAGGGTTATTGCAGAAAAGAACAGCTAATCCACTCTGCATGTAATTTCTGGACATGCAGGGAGAAAACAATCACAGTAGGCCCAGCTGTTGGACGACATAATATAAACCTCGGCCCAGCACAGGTATTTCTGTATACTATTTAGCGTCCCCTGAATCCAAAGATCATGAGACAGATGAAAGCCACTTACACCTATTTCTAAGTGGCTGAATCTCGCTATCCTTTTTTTTTTTTTTTTTTTTTGAGACACGGTCTCACTGTATAGCCCAGGCTGGCCTTAGACTCAACAGCAATCCTCCTGCCTCACCCTGCCAATTATCCTTGATTTTTATCATCAAATGACTGCGCTGAGGTTAGAGCCCTTCCCTAGCAAGAGCAAAGCCCTAGGTTTGATTCCCCAGCACCACATAAGCCAGGCATGGTGGTACACGCCTGTAATGCCAGCAATAAGGAGGTAGAGGATTAAAATAAAATAACCTGCTAATCATTTAGCAAAAACAAGTTTTTCTTACTGGCACATTCAACTTCGACAGAAGACAACGGTGTGCTCACTGCTAAATAGGAAGCGTGTAATCCGAGAAGCAGGCCCAGATTCCTCTCTGTGTCTATCAGAGGTGAGGAGAGACTTCCAAGATCTGGTATGGTAATGACTTCTTGGTCAGGCTAGAAAAGCAATTGTATCATCAGTTTGACAAAACAAAGTTAAATAAAACAGGAGACCAAAAAAACACATAGTTAAAATGTACTGCCATAATAAAGATGAACAGGTACACTGGGAACCCTTTCCTTCACTCTGGAGAAAGTTTGTACTGCTATGCCCAAGTAGCAGTTGATACTACATAAACCCCACAGGCCCTAGAAAACAGAGCAGATACACATCTCCACAGAGGGAGAAGTGGGGAGGAGGGGTAAACACCAAAGCACAGATAAATGACTTTGCCACAATACTCCTAGAAAATCAAATTTCCAAAATGATTGTACACAATGCTTCAGAAAATACAATGAATTGTATTCGCATGCAGAAATATATACAAAAGATGACAAAAATTGTTATAGGTCAGTCAGCTATGACCATGTAAGTCAATGAAATAAGTTAATTCTAACAAAAAACAAAGTCACTCACACACACACACACACACAAAATCCTGAGAGGTCAAATAAAAATAATCTTAGTTTCTAGTCACATCAGATAATTTATAAAATTAATTTTCTCCTTAATTAAATGTCTTAAGTCCCACATTATGGCACTTACTGAATTTTAATTACCTCTAAATATCTATCAATCCAAATGCATAAATTTCAATGCTCAGAAATACGTAGGAAAGATACACTTCTACCTAAGCATTATACTTCTATGCAGTCTTTCCCCCAAAAAATACACAACTCATGGTAAGCCACTCCAAATTTGTGTGTAACCTTAACAACAAAATTGTAAAGACCAAAGTTTAACCATCTTTTTGAGAAAAAGACTACATTTCTCATACACTGGTTACTTTTAAAATAATTTAAGACCAATAATATAACATAAATGTGAATATGAATAAATTTGTTTATCAAAAAACCCTCTGAACAACTTTCATGTTTATCAGTTAATGCTCTTTAGAAGATGCGTAGGAATAAAGTTACATTTTACTTTAAATCATTTTAAACAAGCAGAAAGAGCCTCACGTAATAGTACTCATAAGATTGATGCAGGTACACAAAGCCTCACCTCCAAATACTGGCCAACACAGAAGGCATGCATGGATTCACGTGTGTCTTCGAACTGTAAAGCCGCTTCCAAAGCTACCACTGGGTCTTCTCCAGCAAACTGAGCTGAAATAAAAAGGAAAAAAAAAAACATAACTTCAATAAATTGGCCTAGACAATTATAGTCAAAAAAGCAATTAGGAAGTCAGGCAGGTTAACTCAAAAGTGAGGGGTGTCAGAGTACAATGATCCCTCATTACATCCCAATACAGACTAGGCCAGGACCAATGTGGAACTTGGAACAAGTATTGGAAAAAAAAAAAAAAAAAAAAGCAAAAAGCATGATCCTAAGACATTCTTTAAACACGTTTGATGTTTGATAAAGCACCAAACACAAAAATGTGCAGGGTTAGGATCTATAGCAGAACTAAAAAGATGACTTATAAGTTGAGCACGCTGCTCAAAAATAATACATGCCAGAACTTTTAATCATGAAGTAGAAGGCAAGGCCTACCTACCAAGAATACTATTTCCTGTTAATGACTGTGTCTGAAAATCTTTTATGTCATACACTTTCCCATCAATCACAGTCCAGAAGCCTCCATCTTTATTGTGGTTCTCCAGATCCGCTTTGCGTATTAGTGTCACTTCCTCATTATTTCTACAGTTTTGACCTGTAAAAAATGACTCTATATACAGACACCAAAAAAATCAATTAATAAACCAATAGATCAAATGAATTTTTTTGAAGAGAACAAATTATATGAAGAAACAAATACACAATCACAATAGAATAACATATCTTCCTGTAACAAACAAAAATTCTATTATACACAGAATATTTTTTAAAGTATGCTTATGTAAGAAGAACATCAAAAACTGACCACACACCAGACCACAGATGAAATCTAACAGATTTCAAAAATGATGCTTTAGAGTATATCTGCTGACTGCAGCAGATATAAAATTAGAAATAGGTAACAACAAAAAAATCAGCATACTTGAAAATTATAAAACTCTCTTCTAAATACCAAAATTCAGAGAATGAAATGACTACAAATTAGAAAATATACTGAAATGTAAATAAAAATACTTCAGCTCAAACCTCGTGACATAGCTAAAAATTTGCTAGAGGACATGCATATGTATATAATAGGAAAAAAATGAAATCTACTTTCAATATATACCAAATCAATAAAATTCTATTAGTTTGTAATTACACTAAAAAAAATCCAATTGGTCACTTGTGAAAGTACTAGGATACAACCTCAAAATAAGGAAAAACTGGAGGGGGGAAAAAAAATCAAGCTTAGACCCTATGTTTTCTGTATCCCAGATTAACCAGACAGCTGAGCACAAGCCTGCAGAAAGGGATAAACAATATACAAACTCCCTGACTCATTTGAATAAAACTAAAGTTGAGACAATCTAGGATTGAAGGCCTACTGAGCAGACAGGAAACTCATCATGACCTCAGATATTCTACTCCAACAAAACTAAATTCCAGCCAATCAAGCAACTACATCTGAACAGCCAATTAGGAAAAAAAAAAAGTCAATGACAGAAGAATTTGTTGGATTAGAAAAAGAAAGAAATCCACCAAGTTTAAAAACTGAAAAATTTCCCAAAACAAAAGACCTATTTCTTCAAAAAGAAATAGTAGGCTAAGAAGGAGGGATAGGAGGCCTGAAATTACTCTGTTCCAGAAAGAGATTAGAAGCACCAACCAACCAATCTTACACATATATCATGTTCAAAATCTTCACTTATAGAAAAGCGTCTTAAACTGAGCATGGTGGTACACGCCTGTAATCCCAGAACTACGGAGGCTGAGGCAGGAAGATTGCTGTGAGTTTGAGACCAGCCGGGACTACATAATGAGCTCAGGACAAGCCTGATGGACTATAGAAAGAGACACTCACAAAAAAAAACGAAAGAAAAAAATACATATATAGAAAGGCATCTTTAAAATAACCCAAGAAAACTTAACAAAGATGGTATGTGAAATTAAGGAATTGCTTTTAATCTTATGTTAGGTTAATTAAACTGTGGTCCACTGGTATACACTTGTAATCTCAACACTTCAAGAAACTAAAGCAGGGGAAGTGCAAATTGGAACTCAACCTTAGCCAGCTTAGAAATAGAAAATAGAGCGGGGGAAAAAGCAGCTAGGCCTAGTGGAACAGTCTTACCCTCAAGGAGGCTATACTACAGAAAGCTGACATAGGAAGGCTGCAAGTTGAAGCCAAGCCTGAAGAATTTAGCAAATAAGGTAGACCTTGTCTCAAAACAAAAAGAAAAAAAACAGGCTGAAGATGTAGCTCAAAGGGGCAAGGCCTTAGATTCAATGTTCAGTATAAGAAAAGGAAAGAAGAAAGGAAGGAAGGAAGGAAGGAAGGAAGGAAGGAAGGAAGGAAGGAAGGAAGGACGGACGGACGGGAAGGAGGGAGGGAGGGAGGGAGGGAGGGAGGCGAAGAGACAGAATGAGACAGACAAGATGAGAAGAAAAGAACAGATAAGCAGATAATGTAGCACAATGCAAAGGCATCAGGGTTCACCAAGAAAGAAGAGTTAAATGCCTTAAAATGTATTAAGGATTGAGACACAGAGACATTTTAGGTAAAACAATCCAACCAATCCATCAACAAGACAGAAAAGCGTTACAGAAATACAACATAAATACTATTAAAGCTAGCTTCATTATGTTTTTCTATATTTATGTTAAAAATTTTTCAAAGTAAACAATTTTTAAAAATCAGTGTTCTAATAAGCACCAATTTCTCAAAAAGTTAGAAAAATATTGGATTGAACTCCAAGACAGAAAAAAAAAATAATAAAGAACAATGTGGTACTAATAGACAGGAGGTTAGAGAAGGAAAACTACAGAATAGGACATTTTACAAGGTCCACCAGAATCAAATCAAAGTAGATCAAAGACCTACATATTAAAACTGCAACACTGAACCCTCTAGAAGATAAATTACTCAAAAATCTCAAAGATATAGAGTAGGCAAGGACTTTCTTAATAAGACACCCAATGCAAAAGAAATAGCCCCAGAATCAACAAATGGGATTATATCTAATAAAAAAAGTTTCTACATGCCAAAGAAAATTATTGTGAAATGAGAACCAATAGAATGGAAAAATATTCACCACATAAACATTAGATAGGAGGCTAATCACTACAATACACAATAAACTGAAGAAAAACAGACCCCTCAAATTCAAAGGCTCAATTAAAAAATGAGTAACAAATAGGCTGTCCTCAGATGAGGAAGCTCAAATGGCCAGTAAATACATGTAAAGATGTTCAACATCCTTGCCTTTAGAGAAATGCAAACCAAAACATCACTAAGATATCATCTAACCCCAGAAAGAATGGTGTATACCAAAAACTTAAACTGCGATCAATGCTGGCAAGGCTGTGGGGAAAAACGAATACTCTTGCACTGCAGTTGGATTATAAATTGGCATAACCACTATGGAGGGCAGTGTGGAAATTCCTCAAAAGTCTGAAAATAAATATACCATTTGATCTAGCAATAACTCTCTTGGGTATCTTTCTAAAAGAGTTTAAAGCAACATATATACAACATGTATACCCATGTTTGCAGCAGCAAAACTAACAATAGCAAAACTGTGGAAGATACCAAAATACCTATCAACAGACCAAAAGATACAAAAATTCCAGTATATCTACACAATGGAGCCACCTGTGCAGCTATGACCTTCTAAAACTGTAAGCTAAAATAAATCCTTCTTTCCTAAAGTTGTAGTTGTCAGATATTCTGTCCTAACACCAAGAAAGTAACTAAGACACCAAATATAAAATAATACTCCTGTAAGTCATTTAAAAAGAAAAAAGAGACAGCCGGACAGAAAATAAGTGTAAGATTTGACTGGCACATCACAAAGACAATACCTAACTGGTTTTCACACAAATAAAAAGGTATTAAACTTCATTGATAATCAGGAAAATGCTCATTGAAACCACAGCAAGACACCAGTTTGTAACATTGGAATGGCTAAAGTAGGGAACACAAACAATGTTTGGCACAGAGGGTCTGGAGGAATCAGATACTGAGAATTTTCACACTGTTGTGAAGATAAACATCAGGAGAGTAACTATGGAAAACTAGCATTCTGCATTAAAGCATTCCCTATAAACCAGTAACTCTACTAACAAGCAGATACAGATTTTCTAAACTATTATTATGTACTGTAGCCTAAATCTCTTATTTCCATCAATAAGTAGAATGAATAAACTGTGGAAAATTCAAAGAATGATATATTGTAAAAAGCAATAAAAATAAAAGAACTCAAAGACAGGATGAATCTCAGATGCCTAAGACTGAGGCAAAGAAGTCAGACATCAAAAGATAAGTATTATATAACTCCTCTTATATAAAGTCTAAAAAGAGACAAAATTTTGATCAATCACAGAGTTGCTGTGAACTTTCACGTATACAGTGTATCACAATTTAAGCAAACTTTCAAAATGTGTAAACTGATCAATTTAAATGCCCTCAATCACATTTAGTGTAGAGATAAAAGCGATCAATGACAATATAATTTTAAAATCTAAATAAATGTAGACAAATACTAAAAGTTAATATTTAACTTAGTAAAAAAATAACTATGGCACATGTCTATAATTCCAGCACACAGGAGGCTAAGGCAGAAAGATCTAGGACCAGCCTTGGCTACACAACAAGTTTAAGGTCAACTGGAACTACACAGTGAGATTCTGACTCAAAACAAAAAAATTAAACTTAGAAGGCAGGTTTGATAGGCCAATGGTATCCTCAGGCCAAATGTGACCTCTTACTTTCTAAAATGAGAGAAGAAAAGGTCCATCTATCTGGAGTTTTACTATCAATGTTAAAGCACAACTTTGATTATTTGAATCTCAGAAACCAAAATCATATAGCAAATAATGAGTTAAAATTCAAAACTGCCAAATCTCAAAACTTTGAGAAGTCAATGTCTCATTCCAATCCAGTACACACTATAGACTGTTAACTGACTCCACAGAAATTTCCTATCTCATGACATCAAATCACACTGATAACTTGGAAAGTCAGCCCATTATCAATTTCTGCCTCCTGAGCTACACCTGTAATCACTTCAACAGTACTTGTGGAAACACCTCCTAGGAAAGGGTTGTCTGTAACTTTCTAAAATAGTCAATTTCACTATTTAACAATTACTAACAGAAAAATCTTCCTTAGGTATAACCAAATCTAGCATGAATTGGATTTTCTTCATTTCTCACTTATGTTGTCATCGGTACAAATGAGAAATAAATGGTCTTTCTTTATAAAATGTTCTTTCAAACAGAAAGGCAAAAATCAGACACATGTTCCTAAATGAAAGTTCTTAAAGTATGATACCCATGATGCCAGGCCAAGCCAGCTCCTCGTGATCATCTCGCTCCTTTCCTGGTGCCAAGTGGTTGAAGCGATCCAAGTGTTCCAGCAGGCCACCTAGCAGAGGGACAGCTCCAGCTTCTTGCATGAGACCAGGATTTTTACTGAGCAGAAGTACTATAGAAACTACAAGTTCTGGAAGGAGAACACCTACATTTAAGAAGAAAAACAAGAAGATGTTAAGCTTTAAATTAAAGTGTTTTATACTATAAAGTCACTTCATAATCTTGTTCTCGGTTTAAATTTGTTAATATATTTCTACAGTATGTTTTTTTGGAAGAAACAGATAAAGTTTTCAAACAGAATCCTCTGAGTTAGAAAAAAAAATACTTTTCAAAAACACCGTGTTTCAAACACAAAACCATGAACTACAAAATCTTTCATTTGGAAAACTAAATATTCATCATCAAAAATAAAACATTTGAAAATAACACTAATCTTACAAAATTAACTGTAAAAAATACTATATAATAAAGTATATTAGTTTCTTAAAAGGACAACTAATTTTTATGTTGTCCATATAAAATTAAACAATCACCACTGATATTAAAACAAAAGTGCTGATAGTAGTGTCATAAACGTTCACCTCCGATTACAATGACAGTGACATGACCCCTATCTGAGTAGCTTAATCACAGAATTGATGGCAACAACAAAAAAAGAAAACAAAACAACCAAGAGGTCCAGAAAGTTAAAAACATACAGTTTTATCAAGAAAGGTTATGCTTTTAGCTTTTGTCAATCTTCTAAAATAAACATGTGTCAATAGGCAGGAAACAAGAAAAGTACCAGTGAAATCCCCTTCCACAATGCAGGCCACCTCTGCAAAGTGCCGCCAGCCAGCAGAAGCGATGCTGGCTGCCACGGGCAGGATATCTCCAATGTGTGTGCACAGAAGGGCTGTATACTTTTTCAGCAAGGAACCAACACCCATTAGCTCAGGACCTTGAAGGAAGATTTAGAAAAATTTACTTTCACTAATGAAAATGTACTGTAAGCAACTGGACTTTTGCTCTCATATATTCATCTTTTATTTATAATAATTTTGTCAAACAAGAGCTTATTAATTAACTGTTCATGGCTCTTTTTGGTATTATGTAATTGAGGGACAGTGAATTCAATTATGTTAAGTTTTATATTCTACCCTGTTGTCTCCAACCTTTTGACATCAGGGACCAGTTTAGTTGAAGACTATTCTCTCAAGGACAGAGACTGGTTGAGGGAAGGAGCTATACTTGTTATGCAGTAGGTTGTTGGAGGACAGCTTTGAAATAGCAAGAAGATACAGGTGACCAGGGGGAGCTCTGCCTCTTGTCTGATCAGTAGTGGCATTAGAACATAACAAGAATGCACTGACAGGAAGAGGCACTTTGCTCACAGCTCATTTGTCCAGACAGCCCAGGCCTTCCAAGGCCACGGACCAATACCAGTCTACAGCACAAGAAATGGGGATCTCTGTCTATACCAGGCAGTACCTGAAACTCTGGATTAGTAAAGTTATAATTTAGCCTTGCACTTTAAAATCTGTTCCATTCCTCCAGTCCTGAATATTTGTTTTCTTAAAGCTTATCTACTATTTCCAATAAGTAACATTTCTCAGGATCATAAAATCTTCAGATTCCTGCCTATAGAGTTCTTAACAGCTTTTCATTCCATGACTTTATCTTCAAGATAGTCATCTTTCAGATTATCAGTTTGCCTATTTGAACATGAAGGTTTCCACCATCTGTTAATGCCCAAATCCTTTCAAGAATTCTAAGGTATTCTTTTAAAAACATTTGTAAATTATTAACAGAAATGGCAGACCTTTGAACTCCTAGCTACATGACGGAAAGCTAGCCTCGCCCTTGGATGCCTAGAGAAAGGTAGCATTCACTTTATATCACATGCAAAGCAGACATTTGTACAACAACCTGTTTCAATCCTGACAAGACACTTCAGGGACTATCCCAATTCTGCAGGTGAGAAATCTTTGACTCAGAGAAATTTAATCTAATTTATTATCTAATAGCTATTTACCACAGCTACAACTGAAATCTAGTCTTCCTCCACTACACACAGCTGACTTCCCTATATGACATAAAAATAGGCTGTCGTTATTTAAATGTTAAGCCAGAGAAGTTAAAAAACATTGACAAATCTAATACAGAAATATTAGACTAACAAAGTGTATGAAAAATATGAAGTTTAAAATTTGAGCATGTAATAATATGAGAATAAGACATACAAATATATAGGTTAGGCAAATAAATAATCTAAATAAGGACACCTAACGCACATATAAGACACTTTTAAGTTTAAAGCAACCTACTGGAAATGTCTGAAGTCTGATCAATACTTTCTCCTGGATAAAGTTTACTGATAAGTAAACGCTGAAAACGCAGTAACAAATCCAATGAGGCAGATCTCTCACGACTGTGTTGCTCAAAGTCCAGACAGGATGAAATCCGACGAGAAACATCTTTCAATCTAGCCAGAGTCTGAGAGGCAATGTTTCTATGTAGGAGAAGAGAATTACAAATTAAACAAGTTATTTTTGTTAAAAAGACAAGGAAAGGGTTAGTAAATTCTGACATAACTAATATACGAAGCACAGACCATATATGGAGGCAACCTGCTGCTTCCTTCCCCAGATATGTCAGATAAATCTGTAGCAAGCATAACCTCAGTCAATACTGAACAAGAGATGGGTTTGGTGGTACACACATGTAATCCCAGCATCATGGAAGTATGAGGGAGAAGGATCTGCAGGCAACTTAGCAAGACCCTGTCTCAAAATAAAAACTAAAAATGAAGGACTGGGAATACAGCTCAATATGAAGGTTCTGGGTTCACTCCCTAATACATGGTAGGGAAGGGAAGGGACTGAGCACAGAGCTATACAAAGACTAGAAAGATAAACTGTTTCAACTTTTTCCCCAAGCTGAGTTTCAAATATAAATGTGACACATCCTTAAAGACAAGACTTAGCTGCATTGCTTCATCTACCTTTGGTACCTAGTCAAGAACAATGGTCCCAGGTTGGGCATGTGAGGGTACTTATGGGGCAGAGAACACAAAGATGATCAAAGAACGTATAAATATCCCTAAGCCAGCCAAACAAGTGCCCAAGTAAAACAGCAGCAAGAAGAGCAGCAGCTCCACGCCCAATATCCCAGCCAGTACTATGCACGTCTAGGCCAGTCAGCACCCATCTCTGCTAAGATCTGCCTAAAGATCTCTGCTAACACCAAGGTCAAGAGCATGCTTCTAGCTTCATCTCTTGATCCCTATGGCGACAGCAGGTTTGCTGAGAACAATTATCAGTGGCACCTACCTGGTGGTAGACACCAGGAAACTGTAAGCCTTTACAATGAGGGTAGGAGCAGAAGAATGAAGAGGTCAGTGGCTAGAAGTCCTACAGTAATGTGATTTACACCTAAAGACTTCTAAGGAGAAGTTCCTTTGTCCTTATCACATATGTTATGGTTTGGATCTGCAATGTCCCTAAATCCTCAGGTTTGGAGAGTGATACAATTATGGGGGTTAATCTGTGGATTTCCTGTGCTGTTAGGAGGTGGAGACTCGTCAGAAGGGGCAGATCACTGGGACATCCTTCTTCATGCATTCTACTTCTGGTTTGCTGTGACATGAACAGCTTCTCTCCAGCTGGGATTCTGCCATGTGCTTTCACCACTGTTGATCATCTATGAATGGGACTGAGACCTTCTGAAACTAAGCTAAAATAAAAACCTTTCTTCCCTTAAAATGTAGATACTGGGTTTATAGCCCATCAAAAAACTAAGAAAACATAAAACAAAGATGAGAAGCCACTGAGGTCTCCATTGCTCCAACCTCACCTTTCAAATCTGCTACTTAATAACTTGTTCCAAACAATATCCTAACAAAGAAAAACATGTCTAGAATTTAGCATTTAGCTACACGTGAAGAAATAAATGACAGCAATACCTCAAAAATTTTAACTTACATCTTTATCATTAACTTTAGAACCAAAATCAAATTATTTAATTTTGGTAGAGTACACTAATTACAAAAAAGTCACAGCTCTTTATTTTCAAATAAAAAGGGTAGTCTGTGGCTTTTACCAGCATAATATGTAGTTTTCTCTCAAATCCAAGCTTATATGTAAAAACTAGTCATTTCTTCAACTCAAACTTCTAAAAAATTACAGATCATAAAATATCTCCAAAATCTCTTACATCTTAGATTGTTTTCCAAGAATTGTACCAGTCAATTCAACATATCGCTGACATATAAGATAAAAAAAAAAATAAAACAATGTCTATGTCCTCTATGCAAACAGGGACACATATTTGTGAAAAAATTCTAGATTTATGTAGTCTGTTAGTGAAAAGGCTGTGTGTGCATTTTTTTCTATTTTCGTAAACTTCAGTAAGGCAGTACATGTATGTCAATACTTAAATTTTGGTTCTGTACTTTTGAAATAGGCACATCTTTATTAGAAATCTGTGGTGGGGGCTGGAGGAACAGCTCAGAGATTTAAGCACCTGCCTAGCAAGCTTAAGGCTCTGGGTTAATTCTCCAGAATCACTTAAGCTGGGTGTGGTGGGACCTGCTTGCAATCACATCACTCAGGAAGGTGAGGCAGGAGGACTGCCATTAGTTCAAGGCCAGCCTGGGCTCCATAGTGACTTCAGGACCAACCTAGAGTACAGAGCAAGACCCTGCATCGAAAGAGAGAAAGAAAAAGAAGGAAGGAAGGAAGGAAGGAAGGAAGGAAGGAAGGAAGGAAGGAAGGAAGGAAATCTGTGATGAACCAATGTGCCATGTAGCACTTAAAATGCCACAAGGAAGAAAATCACATACTCTGTAATAAGAGTAAGAAACGAAACAACCTATGATGAAGTTACAGAGCAAAAGACACTCAAGTAGTGTCACACAAGAAACTTAAAAAGTAAAAAGTAAACCTAGAGAAATTAAATTTAATATTTATATTTATCCCCCACTACAGCTTGGGTAAGTTTTGAAGACTTGATCCTTAGCTTACCGCTATTAAGGGGTGGTTGGTGAAACCTTTACAGTGTAGTACCTGGTGGGAAGAAGGTAGATACTGGGCATACCCTCAGAGGACACAATGAGACCCTAGCCCACTTATCTTTCTCTTTGCTTCTTGGCCACCATGAGATGAGAAATTTTTCTCCTGGCATGTACTACTGCTATGATGTACTACCCCACCACAGGATCAAAAGCAACAGACTCATCCAATCAGACTGAAACCTCTGAAACATGAGCCAAAACAAATCATTCCTCCTGTAAATTCTTTCTCTCAGGTATTCTGTCAGTGATATATAAAAAAAGCTAACATTCTCCAACACATTGAAAATATTACAACATAAGCTGAAAGAATCTTTGAAAGAGACAGGGAGACAAGCAGCACCAAAGAACATGGAAGAAAGGAAACATCCTAAGAGAAAGTGTAACAAAAAAAATAGGTCGGTATTTGAATCATTTGATTGGTATCCCACTAAAACAGTACCAGCTTTCTTATAAAATCAGTAAAACTTCCCTACATAGCTATTATTTTTAATAGTGTATTAGCTTGCAAAATATAATAATTACATTCAACAAAAATTGATATAAAATCTTTAAGAAACATGTATGCATGAATCTATGGGTGGATAGGAAGATAAAATGATAAACCAAATCTGGCAAAATGTTAGTAATTAGTGAAATGTGAGTAAATAACTTATGAAAGCTAAAATATTCTGAAATAACTAAGTATGCCCTTCTATCTATTGCTTACTGAGTAACGTACTTTTATAATATCAACTTAAATTCATTTAAGGTAGAAATTCAATTTAGACTTAAGTTCATTTAACGTAGCAATTCACTTATTTGGTCTATGATGTAAGTTTATCCGAAGAAAACTGACTGATAGAATGATAATCTGAATATCTTTTGAATATACATTTACATTTCAGTACTCAGCTAAGGAGTTTGAAATCTAACTTCTCTCTTTTTCTTTCTCACATTTTCTAGCCTTATGAATTTCATTGTTACAGCTATTTTATGTGGACTGGGAGGTGAGGTCATGTTAAAGCAACTCAAAAAAGATATAGTGATATACAAAAAGAAGAAGAAGAAGAAGAAGAAGAAGAATTTTCAGCAAATCGTCCCAAAAAAGGGTTCTGCTGGACTCAGAGAAGAAGCATCAAGATATGGCCTCTGCAGCCCATTTTAGGAATGGGAAGCTGAGCTAAAGAGGGTTATTTGAGTTGTACACTGAGTCAAATGCAGAAGATTAAATATGTTACATATTGCATGGTTTCTCTGATTTGGGAAACCCAGAATATAGGCATTCTACAGAACCAAATCTGTATGATAGTGGGAGTTAGGGGGATGAGGAGGGTGTGGAAAAGCCAAAAATGGGAAGGAATTGTAATGTTAATGTGATATATATGTGTACAAAATACTCAAGTTAACTGTAAACATTATGTATTACACATACATATGTAAAAAAAAGAAAATACTACAACGTAAAATGTCAACATAGAATCAATGTTAAAAAAAAGCTATTGAGATCTTATATTGATTTTTTTTCATATTAAATCTTCAAAAGCCATCAGGTATTTAACCTATATAGCATAATTCAATTTGGACAATTAAATTTTCAATAAAAATACTTGTTCTGCACTTAGACTTAGGAGATGTTCAACTGAAAAGTATACTTTTATAAGGATGTTATTTCAAACAGACTTAAAAGTTTTCCAACATCTGAAGTAGGCATACATTTTTAATTTTAACTTACTAAAGAAGTAAACAGACAAAATTTTACTGTCTCAGCTATAGTGAACATATTTCAAGTGCTAAAATTAGCAAAGTAAGATGAGTGACAGCCAGACTAGACAGCACTGACCTAGAAAGACCAGTCTCTGGAAGGGTCTGAAGATTCCCCACAACAGGAATCAAGCACTTGTTTTCTGCCAGAGACATCAACAGCCAAGATATAGATTCTCCAGTGAAGAAAGAAGTGTTCAACAAATCAGAAAAGCACTTCCAGAAAAGACTTGCTTTAAAGCTTTTACAAAGAACTTTAATTTTAGCTACCAAGCATATAACCTTCAGTTTCTCATCTGATCTTTTATTAGCTCTGAAAATAAACAATTTTTAATCTTCCTTCCAAAGTTACCATGGTAGGCAGAGGTACACTTGCCATGTTTATATTAGTAGTCACAATTGAATTTTTCTTTTTCTTTTTTAACAACTGAATTTTTGAAGAACAAATTCCAAACAATTTCCACCAAAATGGACTTTATAACAGAGTCAATTCCCTTTGTTTTGATTTGTTACAAGACCAGAACTTATGAAACATTGAGAAAAAGTCATCATACTAGAAAAAGAAAAAATTAGAAAAAGGTTTATAAAAATGTTAACTAGAATCAGTAATTGTGAGGCAGAAGGACTGCCAAGCCTAACCTGGGCTGCACAGGGAGTTCAGGACCACCTGGGCTATGGGGTAAGACCTTGTCTCAAAAAAAAAAAAAAAAAATCCTAAGTGAAACTAGCTCTAAAACTTCCTTCTTCAAAATTTTACCATATGCCTACTAAATTCTAACATTGTTAGCTATAGAGAACAAGGTACCCCACTCTCCTCTACAGGCAGGTAAAGCAGCAGCCACTGCCAGGCCTCCCAGTGTGTGCTCAGCTGCCTGAGTCAACCATTAGGCTCTACTTTCCTTGAGTAGAAAATATAATAAACAAGAAGCCTAACAAAGTTCACACATAGCACAGATATGCAGACATTTTTTTCATTCATATTTTTTCAAATTTCTTTCACAAACTATACTGCTTTTTTATTCTTTCTGAATTATCCTTTTAGCCAACTGTGTCTGACCACTTCAGTCTTTCCTAAAGTTGGCTCCTGTTGACACAATGAATTGAATTATTCTTACTTCTTTCTGATCTAGCCTTTGAAAATAATGTTTTACATTAGTTCTTTCAGTATAGAGTGTGTTGTTCTGTAGTCCAAGCTGGAGCTGAACTACGTAGCCCAGGCTGGCCTCAAACACACAGCCCTCCTCCTACCTCAGCCTCCCATGCGCTGGGATTAGAAGCATGCACCACCACACCCAGCTATTATGGGATACTGGGGGACTGAACTTGGTACCTCATACTTCCTAGGCAAGCATTCTAATCACTTAGCTATGTCCCCTGCCCCTACTTTAGTTCTAAGTTACAATATTTCTTACAAAGTAATACATATAAATCTATGTTACATAGATTAGGCAATGATATTACCAACTCTTTAAAACTAACCTTACTATGATGACTTGTACTTGCATTTAGCTGCCTATTAATGAGGACAGGAATCTCACATGTTTACTTACACTTCAACTTCTCTTTCATGAAAAGCTTTAGAATCTCCTCATATACTCCAATCACTCCTCTCATTTTTATTTAAGAGTCTGTTTTTTATCCTAAAACCTACCCAAAGTAATTTCCAGAGTAACTCTTCAATAGTCAAGCACACTTTCAAAGTCTAGAGTTAAATTTCACTAAATAAATATAAAAATTAGCAACTACCAATTAAAATATAATACAGCTAACACTACTTACCTAAGGAGCTGCTGTATGAGCTGAACCAAAGGCAAACACTGTTTGCCAGAAGATTCATAGATCCCTGTATTAATAAGGTCTTTATCCAAAGGAGTCCTACTTCTATGAAATGTTGAGGCATTTGCTTCCTGTTCATCAATTTCTTTTTCCTTCTGCGCTTCTTTTTTGGCTTCAATATCCTTTAATTCATAAAACAGAAACAAGTGACCAATAAGCTCACTAGTAAGTATGAAAGCAAACTGGGTTGCCTTCGCCTCTGTGACTTATCACAATCAGCAACAATGGCTCACATATCTCATCAGAAAACCCACTGTTCCATGGCTTGTGGCTAAACAGACTATGGCCACGGTCTTCTGCTGAAGGTCTCCTGCCACCTTCCATAAAAGCCGTAAAAGCTTACAGTTTCTACTGGCTCTCACACTCAATGTGAGCTGCCTCTCATACACGTAACGCACAGAGTCTATTCGTTTTTTAAGAGGAAGAAATGAATGAAATTCTCACACATGCTGCTTCAAATAAACAACAAAGTTGCTCTGGTAAATTATAAACACCCTAGAGCTCACCAAATCCCACTATAAATTATTTATCTAAGGAAAAAAACCTATGTTCAATGAAGGACTTGTTTTTTATTTGTGCATGTTTGCAGTACATACTAGTTTACATATTGGTTATACACAGCTTGAAGAATTGATATTGGTATATACATACCATGTTTTGATTTTTTATTTCCCTTTTCCCTTCCTCAACCAAATCCCCTTTCCCTTATCCTCAGATCCCCTCCCCATCTCTGAGAAGACAACTTCCCTATTTCCTATCTTCTCTTTTATTTTTCTCTTTTGGTTATTTATATTTTGGCTTTCTCATATAAGTGAGACCATGCAATCTTTTATGTATCATCTACTTCGCTAAACAATATGGTCTCAAGGTGTATCCATTTTCTTGCAAATGATTCAAATGTATATCTTTATGGCAGCATAATATTCCACTGTGTATACTCCAGTATGCCACATTTTCTTTACCCATTCATCCACTGATAAACATATATCTACTGCTCCCAAGATTTAGGTATTATAAATTGTAATGCTAGAAACATGAATATACATATTACAAAGCAACAGTAACTAAAACTGTTGATACATGGTACTGGTACAAAAACAGATAGCAGGATCAGTGGAAAAGAAATATGCATGCAGAAACAATCCATGGTACTGGTACAAAAACAGATAGCAGGATCAGTGGAAAAGAAATATGCATGCAGAAACAATCCTAGGCATTCTCTCAGCCATTCATCTTTGACAAACATGTTAAAACTTTATTCACTGGAGAAAGTACAGTCATTTTAACAAGCAGAGCTGGGAAAATTGATTATCCACATACAGAAAAACAAACCCAGATCTAGCCTGTACTAAAATCAAATCAAAAAGGTTCAACAAACTAGATATTAAAAGAGAAGCACTGAACCTTTTGGAAGATAAAAATATGTAAAACCCTAGAAGGCATAGGTATAGGAAAGGACTTCATGAGCAGAATTCCAATTACACAAGAAATAACACCAAGAATCAGCAAACAGGATTACATAAAACTATTAACAAAAAAGCTTTTACACAACAAATGGAACAATTAACAGAGTGAAGAGACAACCCTCAGAATGGGAAAAAAATTCTTACCAGCTACTCCTCAGATAGAGGACTAGTGTCTAGAAAACACAAAGAACCACCCCCCTCCCCAGAAAAAACCTAAAAAATAAAAGACCTCATCAAAAAATAAGCTACTTAAATGAAAAACATTTCTCAAAATGAGAATTTCCAATGGCAAGTAAAAAATGAAAAAATGTTCAACATCTTTGGCAATCTGAGAAACACAAATCAAATATATACTGGAATTCTGTTACTCCAGTAAGAAAGGCTACCATCAAGAACTCTAACAACAAATGTTGGCATCACGTAGGGGAAAAGGAAATGCGTCTACATTACTGGTGGACTGAAAACTAGTACAACCACTACAGAAAACAGTATGAAGATTTCTTAGAAAACTGAAAAACTAGAAATTCCATTTGAGCTACGCCAAGGGCACAGATCTAAAATCCCAGCACTCTGGGAGAATTCCAGCCCAGCCTAACCAAATCAGCAACTTAGTGAGATCCTGTCTCAGAATCAAAAATACAAAATGGCTTCAGGGTGTAGCTCAGGGCAAAAGCCTTGGGCTCAATCCCCAGTACTAAGAAAAGAAGAAAATAAAGAAATCTCATTTGATCCCCTTATATCTCTTCTGGGCATGTTTTCAAAAGAGCTAAAGATATCATGTTACAATAAAGGACAGGTATACAACATGAGCACAGCAACTTTACGTAGTCAACAGCCAGAAACAAATGCTCTTTAACAGAAGAATAGGTGACAGTGTTACGGGTGTAACCATATGATGGAATATCTCAATAATAATGGAATACTTCTCAGTGATAAAAAAGATGCAACATAAGCAATTATGTGAATGAATCTACAAATCATCATCTGAGGCAAAAGAAGACAGAAAAGAGGGCAGAACCGACCATACAATTCCATTTATGTGACAGACAGAGCATGCATAATTTAGCTAACCTGAAAGGCAGGGGAACATACTGACTGTGAGGGCAAAAGGGCGGAGGATCTTTGTGAGTGAAGGATATGGTTTATGTGATGAAGGGGGTACCTGTCAAATTCACTGAAAAAGACTCTTAAATCATGAGCATTTTATCATTCTTTAGTAATATCTCAACAATGTTTTAAATTAGTAAAAGAATTGTAAGAAAATACTTGAATCTGACAAAGTTCTACATTTTAGTTTTATCAATAATTCTATCAACATATTATGATTTATACATGCGTGCGAATGCAGTGTTTTCAAGCTCAGTTCCAACTAAAATCAGTCCACTGGCCCCCAAGCACTGCTAGGCCCATACCTGGATTTCTGCAGTAATGGCTGCATTTAAGGCTGACTCTAATCCTCCATCAGCCATCAAGCTGCCCACCAACAAATCAATCATGAATCGACGGCCTGGACTTATGTTCACTTCATTCCCTGAAACTGGAAAGGATTTTTTATTTATTTATTTATTCTTTTTTTAATTTTTTTGCTAAGTTGAGTTGAGTTGATTTAAGCCATTTCCTCCCCACACCCCTATGTGCACAGAACCCTGCCCCTTGCCCAAGCCCACCTGCACAGGGCAGGAGGGCGGAGAGTGCACGGGCCCGCTCCTCAGCTGTGGGCAGCAGCACAGACCAGCCGCTCTGCAGCACGGCCTGGGCAGCTGACTGCACAGTGCTCAGCACGCCTGCACTGCTGGCCAGAGTCACCACGGTCTGCTTCAGGCTGTTCAGGAGGACACTGCCCAGACCTAAACCAAGGAATTCCGGGTCAACCTGGTGACTAATGGCAGCATGCAACTGAAAGGAGAAAAACAATTTTTACTTAGAATCCCTAAAATCAAATGGATTTCAAAATCTTATTTAAGACTGAATAAAACTCAATATAAATATTACTTAAATAAATAAAATTAGCTTCTCAGTATCAGTTGAGTATCCCTTTTCTGAAATGCTAGAAGCAGAATATTTCAGATTTTGGTCATTTTCAATTTTGAAATATCTGCAACCACAAGATATCTGGGGGATAGGACTCAACTCTAAACACAAAATTAATTTGTGTTGCATACATACCTTATACACATAAACTAATTGCAACTTAATTCACTATGCATGTTGGCATTCAAAAAGTTTTGAAGTTTGGACCATTTCAGATTTTTAGATACTCAGATTAGGGGCATTCTAGTTTTATATGTACTTTTAAAAAGTGAACTAAGAAAAACTGACCCACCACAGTTAAAATGTCATTGCCAGGTACTCTAATAAAATTGTTTTTTCACCCATCCATGAATACGCATGTGGAACACATCAAGATCAAAAGAAAGGACTTAACAACATTGAAGCAATAACCTCCATCCTGCCCTAAGAATCTGCATCAAACAGAAGAAGGAATGAATACAATAAAAAAAGAAGACCCCTAATAATTACACAGGTCTCCACTTCTTACAGGGCTGCTGTGTGGATCTGATGAGTCAACATCTTCTCTTTTTTCCTAGCGTTGAGAATGGAACTCAGGTTCAAATGCATGTGAGGCAAATACTTTACCACTGTGCTACTTCTTTAGTCTCTAATGAATCAACATTTTGAACAGCGTCTGTCATGTAAGTGTTTGTTAAATGGATAATTCACTAATGGGTCACTGAACTAAAGGAAGGGTTTGTGAACTGAAGGAAAAATCTAAGTAAATCACTAACAAAGAGGACAAAATAAAATTCAACATACATTTATTCTAAGCCTTTCTTGGGGGAAAAGTAGATAAGACGTAGAGAGCAATTTCAATGGTAACAGCAAAAACATTTCAAAACTTAACAAAGACATAAAAACCTCAGGCTGAAGAATCAAAACTTCAAGTTACATAAAAAGAAATCCTCACCTAGATATGAAAAATAAGGTATTAAAATTATAAAACAGACAAATATCTGAAAGGCTATCAAAAGAAAGACAAACTAGCTATAAAGCAATGACAATTTCACTAAGATAAAGACTTCTCATCAGCAACAGTAAGATGACAGCAGAACATCTTTAAAGTGCAAAAACAAAACAAAAAACAAATAAAGGTAATAGGGTGTAGCAGTGGCCAAGTACATGCCTAGCATATATGAGGTTCTGGGTTCAGTCCATAGCACCACAAAACAGACAGACAGACAAACAGATAACCTAAAAAGCTGAGCCCTGTTACATTATCTTGAGAAGATCAAATAAGAAGATTTTTGTTCAGACTTTACATCTCACATACATTAATGAAAAACCTTATGAAAGGGGAATCTCAGAAAAAGAAAAAAATGGGCTGAAGTCAAAAGTGAAGGGCTATAAGCAAAAACAAATATTAGTTATAAAAAAGAAAACAAGACTATATATCTGAGTAAGTATAGCCTCTTAAAATGTTAATAAACTGGGTGAAAGTTTTTTAAAATTACAATATTTCACCAATCCTAAAAGGTAGTTTTTCTCAATGATTTGACATCTCTAATCAGATTATGTCTCACACATTGCAACTGGGAATGTTTCTCTTTGAGGAGCACACAAAATAAGGGTGCCTTGGATTTATATAATGAAATGGAATACCAGACAATTAGGAACTAAAAGGGAAAGAATAAGTTTATGTTTAAAGCATTATAACCAGAGAAAGAGTGGGAGGAAGATGGCTTGACTTGGGTAGCTATTATTACTTGAAGATACTGCTGACTGAGGGAGCCCTGCTTACTGAGTAGTTTTTATAGTTCGGCAGAGACAGAAAGGACCTATCTCCTAGTTGAAGCTCTCTCTTTCTCTCTCAATCCCCTGCTGTCTCATTCAGTCATCTGTCTTTGTACAACAGTAAATCCAAAGCTGACTCCTGTAGTAAAGGCCTTGAAACTGAAGACAACAAAAATAACACAACCGCTACACTCTTACTTGCATGCAAAGACTGGCTTCTAGGATAAATAAAAACTAGGGACCAAGTTCTTTAGCCTCAAACACATTACTCCATCATAATATTACTTTAAAGCACTTTACATGTTTCATTAGCAGTTCACATAATGAGCTGATACCCATGCTTCTACTGTACACAAACATTCTTAGGAATTCCTAAGGTACTATTAAAGGAGGGGGATGAAGGGAAAGCATGAACACCTGAAGTCGCAGAAGATTCAATGTTGCCACAGCCATGCACTCCTTCTCTTGTGGTGGGGGCCAGTCCGCAGTGCCGTCCATTCCCTCACTCACTTGACGCAGTAGGAGATCCAACTGCTCAAAAGTCATTGAGCAGATGTCCACCACAAAAGGGACACGGAGGCCAATGGACCACTCAGAACAAGAGGACCAAGCAAAGCTCTATAGAAGAAGCATAAGAATCTAAAATTAATCCACAAATTCAGCTACTGGTCTCTTCCATAGGATAAACTTACCATTCCACATAACAAGTATGCTTTATGGTATGCCTAGTCTTTCCACTAATGTCTCAAATGCATATGTACTTTTGTGGCTACCTAGTTCACATTCTATCAGACTGCATTCCCCTACACAACTGCACTAACCTCATCTTACTTGCCACACCTAAAAAAGTGGAGAAAGTATTTTAGAAAATCGTTTCACTTTCAAGATTATCAATACGTATTAGTGGACAACAGTGTGGCTCTGAATCCACCTAAACTAATACAACAATATATCTAAGTAAACATGAAATGTTAGGTAAATATATATTATCTTCTTAACAAATGAGAAAGCAAGTAATCAGCAGGATCTAAAAGAACAGAAGATAATCATGAACTGTATCCAAGTAACATTTATAGAAATCCTCACCTAATAACAAAAAAATACATACTTTCTAGGTAAAATCAGAATGTTCACTACATCCTGAGATATAACAACAATCTTAAATTTAAAAATTTTGAAATAAACACAAATTTTTCCATTTGAAAGAATTAAACTAGAAATTGATTACAGAATTAGAACAACCTCCAAACACTGCAGAATTAGGAACATTATAACCCACTGTTCAAAAACAAATTTGTAATCAAGAGAAATTAGAAAATACTTTGAATAGAACAAATATGAAAGCATATCAATTTTTTTTGAGACAGGGTTTCATTCTGTAGACCAAGCTGGTCCTGAACACAGTATGTAGTACACGCTGGACTCAACTCACAGCATTCCTCCTGCCTCAGCCTCCTGAGCACTGGGATCAAGGTATGTGCCACCACCATGTGTTGCTAATGCTGTTCTGAGGAATCAAACTCAGGACCTTGTGCTTCATAGGCAAGCACTCTAACCACTGTGCCATTCCTCTAGTTTGGGAAAACATATCGCAATTTGAAGATACAGTTAAAATGTTACTTAGAGAAACATATACAGCCTTAAATGCTTATATAGTATAGAAAGATCAACAATCTAGGATTCCACTTTAAGTAACCAGAAGAAATGCAAAATGAATGGACCTTAAGCAAGTTGAAGTGAAAAACAGTTACACAGAGGAGAAACCAATGAAAACAAAAGCAAGAAAATGGAGAATTAAGGAAGCTAAAATATCAGTTTGATGAAAAGATTGATAAAATTAACAAACATACAGAAAAGTGGTAGAAAAATATATGAATTCAAGAATAAGACAGGTCACCTGTAGACCCTGCAGACGTCAAAAGGTTAATAAAAAAAAAAAACAAAGGGAAATTTTAGATACTAAAGTCAGACATTTTAGAAGAAATAAAACAGGTTGTGAATAGTACGAATCATAAAACAAAACAACAACAACAAAAAACCCCACAGGGGCTAGACAGTGGCTCAGTGGTTAAAACGCTTGCCTGGCAAGCACTAAATCTAGCGCTAAGTACCCAAGTTCAATTCCCCAACACCACATAAGCTGGGCATGGTGGTGCATACCTGTAATACCAGTACTTAGGAGGCTGAGACAGGAGGACTGCCTTGAGTCCAAGGCCAGCCTGGGCTCCACAGTGAGTTAAGGACTGGGCTGCAGAGCGAGACCCTGTCTCAAAAAAAAGAACCCAAAGGGCAAAATACCCAATAAGAAAAATAACCTGAAAAATAATAGACTACCAACAGAAAACTATGTGATCATATCATCTGAGAATAAAAACTGACAAATTTCTAGATATACTCAGGATAAACTTCCCAAAAGGTAGAAAAATATAGGAAACCGCTTTAATCTGATTAATAAGGTATAAAGCAAACCCCACCCCACAGAGCGTGTTTGGTACAACTGCAAGATCTGAGGACAAGATATAAACTCAGTGATATTTCTATATATTAGCAAATCAACTCATGAAAATCAGTATCGCACAAAATACCAAACAATCCACAGAAGGCAGTACCTGGGCAGGCCCACAGGCAATTCCAACGATGTGTTTGGTGTCCAGTCCCGGCAGTGCGGCAGGTTCTGGCTTGGTGACACGCAAAGTGTCAAAGTGCTGGCACTGGTCATTGCTCCCCCAGCTATGCACCTCGCTGTCCTCAGTCAGAGCCAAGCAGTGGGTCGAGCCAGCAGCCACATCAATCACCTTCTTCCCTATGAGAAAAGAGGTATGTGATGCAGCTTGAAGCCTACAAGTCTGCTCCAATATTAGCTACTTAAGGATTATTAAAATTCTTATTGTCAGCTATAATTTGCCATGACCCAAAAACAACAAATTAAAATTAATGCTGGAATGTGAAAAGAATCTGTTGTTTCTTTCTTCTCCCTCTTCATATCTTCATTCAGAATGAGAATGCTTTTTAATGATATAAAGTAATTTATTGAGGAGTCTCATGGACAAACTGAAGAACTCAAAACTCCATCTCCCTAGCCTTATCTTTATAGGATGAGATTCATGTTTTTAAAAAAATAACAAAAAAACTGAAGGCACACAACATGTTTTTAAAACTAATTAGGAAGAGTCCGGAGTTGAGTTTGATGCCTTACCCCTCTGCACTATTCATGGATTTTGGTAGGCTGGAAACAATCTATTTAAAAATGGTACTACACAGCAAGTTCAGATTTTACACTAAGTACCTCTATGCCCTATTGCTATCAAACTCTCTTAAGAGGCAACTTTTCTGGGGCTGGAGGATGCTTGCCTAGCAATTATAAAGCCTTGAGTTCGATCCCCCAATAGCACATAAACTGAACATAGTGGTACAAATCATTAATCCCAGCACTTGGAAAGCTGAAGGAGGACTGCCATGAATTTGAGGATAGCCTGAGCTACACAGTAAGACCCTTCTCAAAGAAAAAAGAAAAACGAAAGGGGGAGAGAGGCAGACCAAGAGAGAGACAGAGACAGAGACTGAGACAGAGACTGAGACTGAGACAGAGAGACAGAGGTTTCCTGATACGAAAAACCAGTTCTGTGATATTCTTGGCTACCAAAACATTCTCACATGTTTTCATGTATAAAGATGTTAGTGACATGAGTGCATTTTTCAGTTAACTATTAGATCAATTTTTTAGTCCTAGCTATAACTAGGCTAAGTATACTCTTCACTGAGAAAATTCACTTAAAAAGAAATCTATTGGAGGGTAGGGGATGTAGCTGAGTGATGAGTGCACTTGCCTAGAAAGCACCTGCCCTGAAGCACAAGGCCCTGGGTTCAATCCTCCAGCACGACACACTAGATGAGCATGGTGGTGCTCACCTGTAATGCCCCACTCCAGAGGCTGAGGCAGGAAGATCGCCAAAAGTTTCAGGCTGGCATGGGATATGCACAGTGAGGGAAAGGTGAGGACCAGCCTTGACTACAGAGCGAGACCATGTTTCAAAATAAAAGAATATACAAAGAACTGAAAAAAGGAGATCCTCCAAAATAGAGGAACCAATCAAAAATTAGGAATCTGAAATAAACAGTTCTCAGAAGAAGTTCAAATGGCCAATAAATACTTGAAAAATGTTCAACATCTTTAGCCATCAGAGAAATGCAAATTAAAATAATGCTGAGGTTCCATCTAACACCAATAAGGATGGCTGCTACTAAAAACTCAAAAAACAACAAATGCTGGCGAGGCTGTGAGGAAAGCGGAACCCTCTACATTGCTGGTGGGACTGCCAATTGGTAAAATCAATATGGAAAGTAATGTGGAGATTCTTCAGAAAACTGAACAGCGATACCCCATTTGACCCAACTACATCTCTTCTGGGTATCATCCCAAAAGAGTTAAAGTCATCAAACTATAGCAATACATGCATACCAATGTTTGTAACAGCACAATTTATAATAGGCTGATCGTGGAAGCAGCCAATATGCCCAGGTACAGATGACTGGGTAAAGAAGATGTGGTATGTATACACAATGGAGTATTACTCTGCCAATAAGAATGACAAATTTGGGTCATTTGTAGGTAAATGGATGCACCTTGAGAACATTATACTCAGCAAAATGAATCAAACCCAGAAAGTTAAGTATCATATGGTTTCTCTAATATGAGAAAAGCAAACCATAAAAAAATATAAAAGATACAGAAGTAAGAAGGACACTGTGGAAAGGGAAAGAGAAAAGTGGGGGAGGGGAAAAGTAGCTAATATGCAAATAAAGTTAAAATTAAAAATTAAATAAATGAAAAGAAAATAAAACTTTTGGGGAAAAAAATAGCAAGACTCACTTAAATGTCCTACACCCAAACTCCCTCAATAAAGAAGTCAAATAATAAAGAATGAGTTAGCACACGAATCCCACTGAACCTTGTCCTCACACAAAATGCAACCACCCACCTGTTTCTGAGAACAAAATTATGTTGGTACAAACCAGGCCCATTTGCTTAAAATACTTAGAATAAGATAAGAGCTGTCTACCCCTGCACTAAAGAAGATATTAAATACCTCACAACTCACTGACTTTCTCCTTATTTCCAGTTTTCTTATCAGCCTGCCTATACTCAACCAGTTCTCCATCAAGATAAACTACAGCCACTATGTCATGTAATGTAGAAAAATTCACTTCCCCATTTTAAAAAATATCTCCTACAAATCCAGTCACCTCATATTTGACGCTCAACTCCACTGCATAAAGCAGATCACCCCTACAATGCCGAAGTTAGCACTCAAGGGTCTTCTCACACATTCCCATCCTCTTGGCCCACACTGGCAGCCCACATTCCATAGATATGTACATGTATACCTGCACACATGGACTCCTTTCTGTTCCTCGTATCTTCAAGGCACCTTGAACACCTCTACAATCAACCACGGACAATTTACCCAACAAGAACAAGTTCAAAGTAGATCATACCAGATGGGCCCAATCCCACCTCCCACTGGGGTCCCACATCAAAACCCCTATCCTTGGATTCAGCAGTGTAATATAAACACATGTGATCTCCAGAAGAAGCTATGGTGAATCCAGTTTGCTGAGTGATGAATGGGTGCCTGCTCAGAAAAAACTCTCCAATGTTGGTAAAACTAAAGGAGCTTCAAATTGAATTTATTTATAATAATTCTAGGCCCCTTTCTAATGTAGACGAACCATTTTCCAACTTTTTTTTGAGACACGGTCTTGCTCTATAGTCCAAGCTGGTCCTGAACACACTATGTAGCCTAGGCTGTCCTTGAACTCATGGTAATTCTCCTGCCTCAGACTCCCAAGTCCTGGAATTATAGGGATACAACAGCACGTCCAGCTTATGTGGTGCTAGAGAATTGACCTTAGGACCTTGAGCTTGCCAGGCAAGCACTTAACCATATTCCACCAGCCCCCTCACTTCGCAATTTTTATCTACACCTTCCAAGACATTAGTAAAAGTTTCTAATGATGTCAAGAAAGAAAAGAAAAATCTTCAAACTTAAAAGAAAATTTTCTAAAGGGTTTTAAAAGTCTACATTTGCACTTACCCTGTAAGCCTTCCAAAAGTTTGGGATAACGAACATGTTCTTCTGTTCCATGCCCAAGTCTCTGATTGTCACCTTTTCCCCATGAATAAACTTGGCCATCTTTCGTCAAAGCGATCGAAAATTGACTTCCACAACGAACTTTAACAACATCTAAGTCCTGAAGTTTTTCAATCAGCTTTGGTGTTTTACAGCCATCACTACCACCTCTGCCCAATTTTCCATAGTCGCCATCTCCCCAAGACCATACTTGCCCTAGAAAATACAAATTAATATAGGTAAAAAGAACTGTACAAATCAATGGACATTTTTAATTAGTTGAAAACAATATAACCAATTACACACACAAATCTAGAACACTAATTAATACATTTAATACGTACAAGTGATTATAGAAGAAGTGAAATCTAGCTTACAGTTCAGATTAATGAAGAAGCATTTAGAAAAGAAAAAACTAGCTTTTTGTTTCAATTTAATGAAAAACAAATCCCAGATTCTTACCAGTTTGGGTTCAATAATACTACTTTAACTCAGTAGTGAACACAGAACAAAAGCTACAACGCCTCCAGAAAACAGTGGAATGGAAACCTACAGCACACAGCTGTGGTCCACTGACTGCTCTCCAATATACCCGAATCTTCTGTTCCCACCATTCTGACCCTGAGAGAACAGTTCCACTGTTTTACTTCTCAACTGTACTTGTCAGTATGGTTATGTAATTATTAAATATCACATCAAGAAATAAAATACAATTGCAAAAATGATTACTTTTAAACTCAGAAAACTAAGCTGATACTTGGCAAAATCGTAATTGTGTAAAATTTTGATTAAATAAAGCACAGATGAAAGTTGTGAAAGAATATAAATCAGAATAAAGAAAAAAATCATATTGTTCCATAAGTGACTAAGTTACAGTTCATGTTGGAGGAGACCTTTCAGAAGACAGATGAGATGATCTCTCTTTAGGAATCACAATAGAAGAAACAAGATGATTCCAACAATGCCTATTCAGTCAGTAACAATGAACCTATGTGGATATGAAAACACCTAGAACGATCTTTGCTCATTCACCAAAGAAACCCTCAGAATCAATTTTCAATGTGCCATTCAAGCTCTGTGGAAGAGAGCATTCTGGGAGGGTTCCCAGCTGATCTGGGAGCAGATTCCATTGGCAATGACTTAAAAGCCAAGGACAGGCCACAAGAGTGACAAATACCATTGTAAAAAATCATCAGAAAGGGCCAGGGACATAGCTCAGTGAAAAAGCACATGCCTAGCTTGTATGAAGCAGAGTTCAGTACCCATTAACAAAGACATAGAGGGAGAGACACACACACACATACACACACAACACAAATCTATATACTCACAAAAATTTTTAAAAATGAGTACAAAATGAGTATAATCTCACTAAGGAACACAAGTAAAATGAAAACAAGCAAATTTGTAGCAATTTTAACTGTGGACAGTTATATAAAGACTAAGCAGGATTTATCGCAGGGAATAAAGACTTGCTTAACATTAGGGAAGATATTAATAACAACCAGAGATAATCAGAGTATCAATTATTCTATTTAATTCTGATTTTAAGTTAAAATACAAAACACCCTGCAGGTGCTAGCCATTAACAGCTATCTGCCTTTGGGTAAGTCTGGTCCTCTTCACAGAGACCACCAAAAACATACTCAATGAAAGATGAATGACTGAAAGCTACCATCAAAATTCTCAAAAGCTTGCCAGGGCAGTGTAAGCTATACAAACCATTCTCAGTCACAGCCAGAGTTTGAGCATCCCCACTCCCACAAGCGACGTCGATGACCTTAAGTCCTTTAAGCCCAGCTACCAGCATTGGAATGGCTTCATCTTCACTGGAACCTTTAAACAGATAATACTACTATTACTCAGGTCTTCTCACACAAGGCAACTTCCTACCATGCCTGTGATCAGACGTACCGTGGCCTAGCCGGCCGTAGTTCCCACGGCCCCAGGTATACAACTCCCCCTCCGCAGTGATGGCTGCACTGTAAGTGCTCCCACACGCTATGTGCACCACATGCTTCCCTCCCTGCTTCCCTGAGAAAGCAGAGATCACTTTAGGCTCCTCCAAAGGCCTGTGGGGAGAGAGAAAACAAATGTGAATGCCCTGCTAGATATTTCTTAGGGTTAGCAGAGGAAGTGCACCATCTATAAGAGACAATCATTGTGACGAGACAGTTTTTCCTTTCAGAGATCTTACAAAAATAATCAGGAAAAGAGAATTTAAACACCTAACACAGCCAACACCTTTGCTAAGGTGTTGAAACCCAACACCAGGCACAGTACCTAGCAGTTATCAAAGCAAAGTCTACTAAAACCTTGCACAATAAAGCCCACAGTAGTTTTACTAACAGTGCCCAAATCACAGTCCATCTGCAGCAGAACAAATTAAACTACTCTAATAGGCCTAATAATAAGAACAACTCTGAAAAATACTGTGTTAAGTGAAAAAAGCTACAAGCAAAATCCTACATTACATGACTTTGTTTATACTAATTTTTGGAAAAGATAGTAACAACATAGGGTTCAAGTTAACAAAGTTCAGAAGCTTTCCGCAGCTGAAGGTAGGGAACAGCGACCAACTGCCACAAGCACCAAGAGATTCATTCCTAGAAGCAGTGGGAAACAGCCTCCACCTTGACTACGGTAATTGCTACGATTTAGATCTAAAATGGCCCCCAAAAGTTGTGCATTTGGAAGTGTGGCCTGGCCAGAAGGGCTAAGTCATTGAGGCTGTGACTGGTAAGATGAATTCTCATCCCCAGCTCCTGTCTCTGCTTCCTGGCTTCCACCCTCCACCCTCCTCCACCATGCCTTTGTGCCATGAGTTTCTGCCTTGGGGCCAGCTAACCATGGACTGAATCCACCAAAATTGGGACCCAAAATAATCCTTTCCTCTTTATGTTGTGACTTCCAGGTATTTCTGTCCCAGGAACAGGAAATCTGGCAAACACATTATAAGAGTGCATATTTACCAAGACCAAGACCCATCAAGTTATACCCTGAAAACTGATTCGACTGTGTGCAAACCTTATAAAAGCAGCTGAGATTCAGATACACATATTATGTGGCCATCCGTGCACAAAATGAAGCCATTATTAATGCATACTATAATTTATATTCTATAAACAAAAAGTCTGATAAAGTAAGGGCTGGGATAGAAAAAGCTACTATTTCTTGTTAATGGTATTGGAGATCAAACCCAGGTCCTTCACAATGAGGTACGTTCTAGTTCCTCACCCTCTTTTAGTGATAATGGAGAACCAATCTAGAGCTGTCACATGAAGCTATAATTCTGGCCCATTTTATCATTTTGATCTTGAACCAACATCTTGCCAATGTGCTAAGTTGCCCAGGTTGGGCTCAAACTTGGAATTTTCCTACCTCAGCCCCCAGAGGACTATGATTATAAGTCTGTACCACCAGGCCTGGCTCCCAGCCCAATTTGTGGCTTGGTTTGGTCTGTCGACAGGCTTTTGCTTTGTAGACCAACCTGGTCCTGAGCTCAGCATGTGACACAGGCTGGCCTCTAACTAACTCTCAGCAGTACTCCTGCCTCAGCCTCCTGAGTGCTAAAATTACAGGCATGCACAACCATGCCCAGCAGTTTTACCACATTTGTTTGGATTCCCTATGCTGTCACATTTAGAATGTTTCTAAACTCACGTATAAATCACGTACCACATAGATCACTTTGCTTTTCTTTAAGTCTGGGACTCGTCCTAGTAAATGTCTTAGACTATAATGCTTCCACCTACATAAAACCCCTGGTGTGAAGTGATCACACACTCCAGTCTCTGATGAATAAACAGTAGTCAGGGAGGACTGTGGCCACGTCCCCGCCTGCCACTGCGACTCCCTGCTCATAGCTTTCCTCACAGAAATGGGGCTTACTGGGTTTGCACACTCATGCAGCTTCACTTTTCACCAAATGCTGAAGTCCTTCCCACTAGGCTCCATTCACAACCTCAAAGTAAAAAGTTTCAATCACTCCACAGGAACTGTCATGACTCAACTTTAACAACTGGACATTCAAACTTCCTGTTTTATTTCTATTTTCTTACAGGAATAAAAAGATCCCGCCAAATAAGTGAACAATAAATTAATGATCTTTGTACCCAGGAGAATAATACTATAGTTCAAGGGAAAGAGGATCTTACTGGTTGGAAATATAATGAAGCATTTATGAAGAGACAGCATGTACCCGGGCCTAGCAGAAGAAGCCTGTAATCCCACCTCTCTGGGAGGCTGATGCAGGAGGATCAGAAGTTTGAACCCAGCCTGGACAACTGAGTGATTCAATAAGACCCAGTATCAAAATCAAAATATAAAATGGGCTAAGGATGTAGCTCAGGTTGGAGGCTGTGAGCTTGATCCCAGTTTCATAAAAAATGAAGGAAGGAGAAATAGAGAAAAGGAGAAAGAAGGAGGGAAGGAAGGACAGAGGGAAGAGAAGAAGACATCATTCAGCAAAGTGTGCTTTAGAAAACCCAGAGGAGGTGCTTCTGACGGGCGTTGCTGCAGCAGAGGTAAAGAATAGGACAGCTAATTCCCATCACTCTCTACTCATGTGCCAAGCTCCTGAGGAGCCATCAAAAATGGCCACGTCATGGTATTCCTTGTCATCTGAGCTCTGTATGTAAGGGCAGCTGAAAAATATCTAGACACACTTCTATTTTCCATTCTGTTGTGGATGTGGCCACAGAGAAAGCATATCAGTTTCAAGAATGAGCTGTACATACACAGTGTCCCCATGGCCCAGCCGTCCGCCGTCCCCACATCCCCAAGAGTAAACCTCTCCAGTGGCAGCCAAAGCCAGGTAGTGGTGACCATCAGAATGGGCAGCAATTTTTACAATGTTTCTGGAAGCAAGACCTTGGACCAACTGAGGAGCCTAAATGGGTAAAAATGAAAAAAAAATTATTCACAAGTCTAAGGATAATGAAAATAGCACACAACTCTCTCCATTTATGTATAAACCTATTGTAACCAGAAATCCATGTGTGTTCAGAAGTTTCAAACAGTTATTTGGCCCTCCCATCCCAAAACTAACAGAACAGAAGGCAACTTCAACTTGTCTGTGGCAGGACCAATGGGAGCACTGAATAGTGCAGGCCACCCCTGTGCAACAGTGACATACAGTTAATGAGAACAAGTACTTTCCAAAGTGCCGTCTTCCCATCAAGTCTCCTCTGTTACCTGTTTGGCCCCATAGTTAAAGGGGTTTACATGCAGAAAATGAAAGAGAAAGACCAGGCCACATGGTATCTATAAGTGGAGTCCCGGGACATTGAAAGAAGCATGCAGGTACAACGTTCACAACACCTACCAGCGTGTCACTGTTGTAGGCCTGTGTGTATACCCGGCCATTGCGCGACAGGATTAGGAACCGCTTCTCTGCACAAGCAATCTGTGTGACTCCCAGGTTGGCAAGGCCTTCACACTGGATTGGACCAATCACATTGGCATAGTACTTCCATCCTATTAACCCCCAACCAATGACCTCCTGCAATGATCCCTGTAAGATAAGAAAGCAAGTAAGGTATAAACACTCTACTGCATAAAAACATCTAGGAGTAAACCAACATATATTAGCTGAAAACAAAGCAAGTAAAGAAAAGAAAGCAGCTGATTCAAAACATCAAAGTAACTCGGAATATTCCCGTTAACAGGGAAAAGGAAAGAATCGAATGGAAGACTTTCCACAGTACTTCATTTTAACAGAGCCTTATTAAAAAGCAGTTACCACTGGCCCTTCGATACATTTTTAAGTGCTCAAACCACACCAGCTTACCATTTTGTACTATGAGAGACAAAAACTCCAAGCACAAACTCCAAACTGGAAGACAAGTGCCCTTATGGCGTGGAGGTAAAAACAGCTAAGCTGTATGGATGAAACCTGGATATAACCAGCCCATGCTGGGTCATACCACTGGCATACAGGAACACATGTGCACACACAACGACACACACAGGGGAAAACATGTCACATGCCAAGACAGTCACTCAAGCAGTATTTAGGTAGCAAATTTTGGCCATACCCAGTGTTCAACAATAGAAGATTTGTTTAAAAAAAAAAAGAAAAGAAATATAATCCATGGACATACAGTATGCTAAACTGCTTTAAAAATTAGTAAGTTCTGGGCTAGAAGAACGACACAGTGGTTAAAGTACTTGCCTAGCAAGCACAAGGCCCTAGGTTTGATTCCTCAGCACCACATAAACTGGACATAGTGGCTCATGCCTGTAATCCCAGCACTCAGGAGGCTGAGGCAGGCAGACTGTCATGAGTCCAAGGCTAGCCTGGGCTACACAGTGAGTTCAGGACCATCTGGACTACAGAGCAAGACCTTGTCTCAAATAATAATAATAATAATTTAAGAAGTTCTGTTTGACATAGAAATCTCCCAAGCATGTGTGTTTAGTAAGAAAAATACGCCACACAATAATATAACATGCGGCTACTAGTACGTTCATTCCAAGAACAACAAGAGCACACAGAAGAGATTCGAAAAGTGAGAACAAGCAGCACGGGGCAGGTGGATGTTGAGGGACGAAGTGACAATGTATCTCTGTGCATGATTTTGATTTCTGAACCATGTGACTATATTGCTTTTTTAAATATGACAGCACAATGAGAAATACTGTTGATATTTTGAAAGCTAGAAACCTAATTCAAAAAATCAGGATTACTCTGTATGACCTTGACATGGCTCACTATCATCACTGTCATTCTAAGCCTTGGTTTTCTTCTCAGTGAAATAAAGGAATGTTACAACTACTAAATACGTGAGATTGCTGGTAAGATGGCAGTCCTCAGGCTCTCTCCATACATGCAGATTACTACAGCTACCATTTCACAATTACACACATAACATATAATATATAACTACACTGTCATTACCACCATAACCAGCATTATATACTAAGCTCATGTTTGAAGGATATAAAAAATGTGTAGGTTGGGGATCTAGCTCAGTGATAGAATGAGTGCATAGTATGTGCAAGATCCCGGGTCTGACCTCCAGCTCTAAAGCAAAAAGGCTCTGGAACCACCCTACAGAAGGAAGAAAGGCACGTAGCCATATTGATAAAGGGGACCTCTCTGAGGACCCTAGACTGAGTCCTTGAGATCTTTGTACTGCAGCTTGCTCATCACTTACTCGGGCCATGGACAACACCTTAAAACACAAACATGTTTTAAAAATTGTAAGTCATGTCCCACCACCAATAACAGAAAATAAGTCTTACACATGCACAGAATTAGAATCTAGGAGTCTACCAACTATAAGACATATAAAAAACACAGCTGTAGAGGCTAGAGTATAGCTGAGGGATAAGGCACCAGCCCAGCTTTCACATGGCTCTGTGCTAAATCCCCAGCAGTGCAGAAAAAAGGGAAGAAATATACTTTAGAACATACCTTATGAGATGTTGGAGAGCTACACAGAGGAGGCATACAAGGTGTAGCGAGGCGGTCTAAATGGGCCATGACAACAACTGCTGTTTGTCGTAAATCAATGGCGAGCTCACTGTCTTGTGGAAGAGTAAGGTACCTCAGGAAACTCTCATTGGGACTCAAAGGACCAGATAAAAGCTACATGAAGGAAAGTAAACAAACATATTAAGAAATGGTGGGAGAAATACAGTATCACAATTAGCTTTTAACTCTTATTTACATTTTGTCACTTCAGTTGCATTACTTGTAAATCTTATTTTGGCCATCAAATAACAATACTGATGATACAATCGTACTATACGTCTAGATACTGGCACACTTGCTATATAACTGCACATCACTGACTGACTGTACTTTTATATATTTACTGAACCACACATAACCTTATGTGAACCTTATGTGCTGATATACCCAAAGCTAGCCTAAAAAACATGCTGTCCCCAGGACTCTGAAAGAACACAAGACCAGCTACACTGAAATCATGGCAGAAAATTTCCCAAATCTGGGGGAAAAAAATAATGTTCATGTACAAGAGGAATAAAGAATAGCAAATAATCTTGATTAGAAATGAACCTTGCCACAACATATTATAATCAAAATTTTAGAAATTCAACACAAAGAGAAAATATTAACAGCAGTAAGAGAAGAAGAGACAACACCATCTGAGTAACTGGAAATTTCTCAATGCAAACTTAAAAATCAGAAGAGCCTGGGACAAAGCCTTCCTAATCTTTAAAAGAAAGCAAATATCAACCCTGATTGTTGTTATCAAACTACATTATCCTTGAAACTTGCAGGAGAAATAAAAATTTTTCATGATCAAGAAAATGTAAAGAAATTTACAACCACTAGAGCAGCATTGCAGAAAATACTTGAGGGAAGGCTGAGGGCATAGCTTAGTGGTTACAAATACTTACCTAGCAAGTACAAGGCTCTGGGTTCAATTCTCCCAGAACCATAGAGGCTAGGCATCTGGGAGACTGAGGCAGGAATTTTGCTTGAGTTTGAGGTCAGTTTAGGCTACATAATGAATTCAGGACTAGACTAGACTATACAGCAAGATCCTATCTCAAAAAAAAAAACCTACTTGAGGAAATCTTAGAGACAAACAGAAGAGCAGCAGCAAACAACTCAGATGAAAGGAAATATCCAAAGAAAAATGCAACAAAAAGAAAAATCAAAGAACCAGGACAGGAAAAACAAGAAAATGACAGGATTTATTCAGTAAAGCTCTTGCAATAATTATTCTCAATGCTACTGGTCTTAACTCAAAAAACACAGGATGGCAAGCAGATCAAAAACCCAACCATTTGTTGTCTGCAAGAGACACATCTCCCACAATGAAGCACAGAGACTAAAGGTTAAAGGATGGAAAGTAACACCCCATGCCTCTGGAGTCTAAAATTAAGCAGAAATAGCTATTGTATTCTCAGACAGAGCAGAGAATAGTGCAAAAACAGATGAATGCAGCAAGGTATATTTACCATCTTTCACAGCAGGTGCTGGGAAAGAACAGGCACTAACTCACATACTTAAAACTCCCATCAGCTCTAGGTTGGCAGAGGGAAAGCTACAGATCAACATGATAGTGAACTGTAAAAATACATCCAAATCAAGACATTTCTTCCTACTAAAGGCACACAATCCAGAACAAGAACACAGAGTTCAAGGTCGACAGCTCAGAGTTGACTCCGGCCATTCCTGGTCGTATGAACCTTGTCAACTTAATATGCAGCCACTTCCCGTGCCTGAGCCATCTGACTCACAGAGGTCATCATCGAGTATAAGTACCACTCACCCATCAGGCAACCACTCCCATGGATGTGCACTTTTAAAAGTCTAACTTTTCTATAAAATTAGGATAAGGGTACTAATTAAACACAAAGTGCCAAGTGATGCTTACATGTGTGTCACCCTCTGAGTGTGGCATGTCTTTGCTGCAGATGATGCTCTGGAATCTCTGCAGCAGAGGAAGGAGAGGGGCGCTGGTGCCCTGGGCAGACCGCTCATTGTCAGTTTCCTGAGCACCACTATCCCACAGTTGCAGCAACAACAGGATAGCAGACAACATTTGGCTAAGGGAGGAAAGATATTATTCTTGAGTAAAAAAAATAGATTAACTTCTTTTTACTACGATCCATAAAAAATCAAACAGCTAAATAAAAGTGAAAGGACACTAAAATAATGCCATAGAAGTATTTTTTGACAATAAAATCCCAGAATCTGTACAAAGATTTTATCTGTAGATATCCAGTTCTCTTAACAGGAAACAGGAAATGAAAAGACATTCAAAAAATACTTTCTATAGGAAATTTCTAGAATCTTAAATTAATGAGAAAAACTAAGAGTATTTGAGAAAAACCAAGGGAGGGAGATGTACATAGTTCCTAGACAGCTAAGGATGAAAAAGGAAGTGAAAACATAATTTCATCTGGCTTGAAAGAAAAACAGGGCCCTGGGACACTGTCACATGTTTGTGGCAATCACAAATGAAGCAATGAAATGTTACACAATGCAACAAATGTGTACAGACACAGGAATTTTTTGAAGGTGCTCACCTCAGGGTGCCTCTCTGCACAGCCAGTTCCAGCAGGATGGCCAGAGCCAAGTGCTGGTCTTGCAGGGGAACACCGCCCGACCCTTTGATGCTCGGTGTTCCGTGAACATCCCTGAAATGATAATGATGGAGACAGACCAAGCAACATCAGCGAAAGCAGAACACATTCATTATGTTTTTCTCTTTCAGGGAAAGAAATGTTTTTAATATTGAGAATCAAGTTTCTCAGATTTGAGATACAAATGTACTCGGACATATTAAAATGTGTAATTAATTTAGAAAGGGAGGTAGCATATGTGTGTGTGTGCGTGTGTGTGTGTGTGTGTGTGTGTGTGTGTACGCGCGCATGCATGCACTCACACACATATGGTGGAGATTGAACCTAGGGTCTCCTACATGTGGGGCTAGAGCTCTACTACTGAGCCACAACCACTAAAAATATATTTTTATTAAAAGTATTAATGCAGATACTATGTTGTGCTAGAAAACATACTCCAAATTTCTGAAGCACAAAGGGACACAATCTACTCAAAACATGAGAAAAATGTTTAGATATGTTTCAAATTTAAAACAGATTTAAAAATCACAGCAAACTGCACAGCACACAAGAGCAGAGTTGGTATTTCTCATTACAGACAATGATTCATATAGTTAACCTACTGTAGTCTGGATCTTAAGCATCCCCTAAAAGTCCATGTGTTAAAAGCTGTGGGGTACAAGGAGGATTAGGTGCTGAGCATCAAACCCAGAGCTTCATACTTGCTAGGTAAGCACCCCACAGCTGAGGCCTACCTTATTTCCAGTTTACACATTTTGATCTTGATTATTCACTCATTCTCACATATCATGACATCAAACTAAACACCATTCATTCCTCAGAACAGTAGTTTCTTAATTATCACCAAGAGGCATACAAGAAGGGCTCACATTTTTAATCTTTCATAAATCATTACCACCATTTATATCATTAAAGAGCCAAATAAATAAACTTCATTTCCCATCTCTCCCATTTCCCAATCTCTCACTCCCATCCCATTCAATATGATAGCTTCCCACGTTAAATCACAATATTATAAACATATTATCTGAAAAGCTGAGAATCAAAACATAGTCATAACACCGAGCTGGGGAGTCTGCTGGAAGCTCAGGTAAGAAACCAACCTAGTGGGTTTATGAGCAGTAAAGAGAGGAGAATGAAAATGAGACTCAAGCACATTGGGAGTGTTCCTGTAGGAAGGTATGAAAAGAGAACTCACCCTGTTACAACGGACCTCAGGAACCTGGTTGCTCTTTCTACCACCTCTAACCACACGGAGGACACAGTGCTCTCATCAAAGAGGGACGCCTCAGGCAGAGCTCGCAGGGCATCCAGCGACTCCTGCAGCAGCTCGCTACAGAGGTCTGCATCCTCACCTAGGCACACATGTATGTCAGAGGAGGCTGCCCACCCCACAGAAAGTACTGACAAGCAGGGCTCCCCTTTCCTGATCAGCCTCCCATCCCTGGGGTAAAAAGATGTCGCTGTCACCTGTTCAATCCTTCACTCAACAGACAAATACCACATCACTGTGTGACAGTCAATTCAGTATTTGATGATTCTCAAGTATGAAATATAGCTGAATATCAAATGTCTGAAATGCTTGGGACCAGAAGTGTTCTGGATTTCAAATATTTTGGAGAGTTTAGAATATATACGCATGACACATGTTGGAGATAAGACTCAAGTTTTTTTTGTTTTGTTTTGTTTTGTTTTGTTTGAAACAGGGTCTCGCTCTGCAGCCCAGGCTAGTCATGAATTCAATATGGAGCCCAGGCTGGTCTTGGACTCATGACAATCCTAGCGCTGGGATTACAGGCGTGCGCCACCACGCCCAGCTTATGTGGTGCTGGGGAATCGAACTGATACTTAGTGCTTGCCTAAGCGCTTGCTAGGCAAGCGCTTTAACTGCTGAGCCATTCCTTCAGACCGTGACTCAAGTCTAAACACAAATATCTTCCATGTATATTTATACAGCCTGAAAGTAATTTCATTAACATTTTTAGAGTACCCAATGCATGACTATAACCCATCACATTAGGGGTAGAATTTTCTACCTGTAGGGACCTATTGGTGGCAAATGTTTCAGATTTTGGAACATTTTAGAGTTTAAATATTCAACGTGTACTAACATTTTTTTCTTCTAGAAATGAACCTATGGTAATGGCTCAATGAGATACAGGTGAGGGAGAGGAAAGAAAGGGTTGCATCCACACTCTGTTTTTGTTTTTGTTTTTTCTTTAAGGCATAGGTCTAAAAAGTCAGGTTCTGTAAAGTCTCTTAAATGAGAAACTAAGGCAGAGAGACCATAGAAAATCAGCCCAAGGACAAACGGCTGCTGAACTGATCATGGAAATCAAATCTCTGGGTATAACTGGGAAACAGAAGACATGATGGACACACATACCAGACCGCCAGGCCCTGCGCAAGAATGCAAAGGCAAAAGAAAGAGCCGCTCGAGATCCAACTCTAGCAAGTCCTTCCACACCTCTGCCTGTGGGTCGGGAACTGTGGAGACATACATGTAGGCAGGAAAACTAGTCAGAATCTGGAAATACTAAAATACTGAAATAAATAATAAGGAAGGATTTGGACAGGCAGAAACTTTATCTGATACCTGGCTTAGTTTATTCTAAAACTGTACTCAAAATGTAGAACACAATGTGATTTCAACTATACTTCAAAATAAAAACCTAAGGAAAATGTTACTGTTAACATTCCTGTCTCTGGTGGTAAGGTGAGCAGATGTTTCCTTCTCCCACTCATGTGCTCTTTGGGGAGTAAAAGCCACCGTTATAAGCAAATAGAGCCAGCTCCTAACCACATAAAATAGGAGTTCTACTGGCAAAGTAGCCTACTGGGGACAAAAATTTCTATATGGCTACTTTATGAAGGAAAAAATACAATTTCACATGAGACATTCTTAGACATTCTAGTGGCAGCTAATACTTCAGAGAGAGTCTGTTGATACATTAGCAGCTATCAACAAGTTAAAAATCATAAGACTGATACTATGTCTTCTAATAATAAAAGACTATAAAAATCACATTAAGAAGAAAAATAATGAAGCATCCAAAACACTCAGGCACTAAACACTACACTGACTGTTCGCTAAACAATAGCAAGTGAAAACAAAAAGAATACAATGATTACACCCCATTATCAAATCTAGACTTCGATATAAATCTTCCACTGACTTCTACAAACACTATCAAAAAAAGGTCTTTGAAAGATGATGGTAGGATAATCACCCCGAATTGGACTACACAATGTACACATGAATTAAAACATCATGTTGTGCTCCATATCTACATAGGGTTATTACATATCCATCAAAGGATAATATTTAAAACATACACTTTTCATTAAAAAGAAAAAGGTCTTTAGAAACATGACACAGAATATTCCGCATGGTCTATAATTCCATAAGTACAGACCACTGTCCACATTATATAAAACACACAAACAGGAAAAGCAAGGATGAAATTTTACAACACAAAGAACTACACTAAAAATCTTTATTCAACTTTAAAAAAAAAAACTAAAGACCCTGAATTTTATAGTAAGCCATCATTAGGATTCGTTCTTCATTTTATTATTACCTTTTTTTGTCCACAGGAGGCAAAGAAATGCTGCTGCTTTTCCACTTAACTTTGACATTCTCCTGGAAAACAGTTCTGTTCAAGGCAATGAAATAGCGTTCTAGGATCACCAGCCTCTGCTTGAGTCTCAGGGCTGAAAGGGTGGTGGTAGCTGACTGTATGGCCAGGGCTTGCTGCTCTTTAACCAGCACAGAAAGACATTCCTTCAGTTCATTTGCATCTAGAAAATATAGTAAGAAAAACATTTCCCTGTCAACTTCTTGGGCATGGTTTATTGTAATGTAGAGAAAGCAGATAGTGATCATAGGTAATACCCAAGTACATAATATGGGACAAATTTTTCTTTAAACATTTCATAAATACTAGCTCAGTAAGTGTTCACACTAAGCATTCAGAGGCAGTGCTATGAATCCATATTATGGGTAAGGAAACTGAGGTTTAAATTGGTTAAGTAACTTGCCAAAAGTCACACACTCATGCACTCTAGCACTCGTGCACCACAATATATCACCTCTCGTTAAATACGTGAAAGTTATTAACACAAAACTATGAAGTCAATACTCAGCAGCACATTGCCTAGACAAAAGGAGAAATATGCTTTTTTGTTACAAAACTAAATTCAAAGTAAAAGATTCCCATAAAAATGCTCATTATGCACAATACATGAAAAGTTATAGCATTTTTTTTTGCAGGGCCTGTACACACTACGTACATGCTCTACTACTGAGCTACATTCCCAATAAGTTATGGGATATTTCACAAGAAGACAAAGTAAACTGGTCAGAATTTGTTTGGGTTTTTTTCTGGGGGGGAGGGGCGTTGTTTTTACTTTTTTAAGACGGTCTTGCTTGGTAGTCCCAGCAGGTCCTGAACTCACTATGGAGCCCAGGCTGGCCTTGGACTCACAGCAATCATCCTATCTTAGCCTCCCTAGTGTTGGAATTACAGGGGTTTGCCACCACGCCCAGTTTATGTGGTGCTGGGAACTGAATTTGGTTACTGAGCACTTGCTAGGCAAGTACTTTAACTGCTGAACCACTCCTCCAGCCCCAAGATCTATGAATTTTTACAGGAAAATTTCATTTATTGCTTATACGTTAAAATAAAAATTAAGGGTGGGCCCTAGCCATGGATGTAATTCAGAGGAGATTCTTAAGCATAGGTGAGGACCTGTGAATAATCCCCAGAACCAAAATTTTTTTTTAAATGAGGGAGGGAATGAAACTGCATTATACATGATAACTAAAACTCCAAGAAAACTGTTTTCTTCATATTGAGACTGTGATTAACTGGATATATTCCAAAAAAATCTGTGGAGAGCCTGGAATATTTTACACAGCCAGACTGTTAGGGGCCATCTTGGCCCTTTTTAATGGCCACATCTATTGTCCTCTATATCTAACTTAACATCCTGTGATAAACCTTTACAGGTGTAACAAAACTAGGCTAACTTAAGTAACTCTTTTAAAATGCTAAACAGTAACCTGTCACTTTCCACCAAGCCAAGAGCTAAAAATGTTTTTAGATAACACCTGAAACCTATGACAGAAGCTTCCCGGCTTCAGCTGAACCCATTTACCTGTTACTTCCACCAATGTTTTCAAATTGAGCTTCACGATTTTCTTCTGCTCTAACACTATAACACTGCATATAACTGCTGCTCATTGGAATGTGTCATTTGGGAAATCCTAAATGCATGTTCCCGGGCCTGGTCACTAATATTTGGTTTATTCAGAATAAACCATCTCTTAAACTCTTCAAGACAGAAGTAACTTTTTTTTTTTTTTGGCATTGGCAGTTTTTGGCACCCAACATGGGGCCAGAGAAAACTAGCCACCATTCAGCAGAGGATTCATCCCAAGTGGCAGCTGGTACCAGCACTTACAGCCCTTTGTGTTCTACCACAGGTTTTGGCTCCTCAGGTAGACCTGGTTAAGTTTTCCTTCTGGGCCACGGACCTCCCTTGCATTAAGCCGAGTCCCAGGTTTATTCTAAGCTGATTTCATGTAGGATCTGATTCAAATTAGCATATCTTTTATTTGTTTTGCTTTCAATTTTTGGTTTAAGGTATCCTTTGTTCACTTTGAGAGCAGTTTGTCTGACCAGTCTGTTTGGTTTTCTAGATTTGACTGTACAGTTTGATTTGCTTTAATTTTTGGCTCTGTTTTGCTGTTCTTTAAGATCTCTAAAGACATTTGGCTGTAACCACTAGCTTTGCTTTTGGTTTAATTTCAATTGGGTTATTTTCAAAATGTTGCTTTGCTAATTGATTACTGGCTTTTGTTTCCTAACATTTCTTTGACTGGTTCTATTTCCCTGTTAGAATTTTGCATATTGCATCTACCCAGAGCTTAGGAAATTTATGAGTGCTGGAAAGGGCACTGAAGACAAGGGGCACAGATACCTCTAGCTCATTAGAGCAGAGATGCTGGGGGATACACCACACAACATGCAGATGCCCCCACAGGAAATTCCAATAACATATCCCATTCCTGGGTTAGAAGGAACTTACTGGCTGGTCTGGGAAGACACACATAAGGGATTGATTATCTCATGTCTTGAGCCCCCTCACGTTTCCAAGTAACGCGCAGAACCAACCTGAGTCACACGTTGGAGAAAACCAACTCTAGGGTAACACCTAAGGCGCTATCCCAAAAATTAGCACATCCACCAACCCATACACATAATCATATGCCTTAGTAGTACAGAACAGCTTACTCGTTTCAAAGTAACAAAAAAATGGGAAATAAAAATTCTAAAAAACAAATGTATGGAGACAAACTGTCATCTAACACTCCAACCGGCTTTACTATGTTCAATAAATATGGACATAAAACTTGCAAGGAAGTAAAAGAAAAGATTTTACAGTTCCCTCAATGGGAAATTCTGTTCCAAAATCAGTGATTTTTTTTTTCAAATAAACCTAAAAGCCGTAAAAAATAACATATTGAGAGCTAATTTTAAAAATCAGAAATTGTTATAAGCTGGCCAACACACCTAAAAAGTACACTTTGATTATGGGGTATGTCTGTCTATTAATTTGTGTTCAAAAAATTATCCTTGGGCATAGGAGACAACTAAAGACAGACCCTTTAAGACATATGTGTATGTGTATTACACCTGCATAAAGTTTAATTTTTTCATAATAGATAGGTAACTGTTCCAGTTCCTCTGCCCCCAAGATTACATAATATATGTGTATGTCTTAAACTCTATGATCTAAAATAAGTCATTGAACTAAAGTTATACAAATATACGTATGTCTATTTACGGTCCACGACCATATTTTGTCACAAAGGTAAAAATAAAGTTACTCCTGGGCTGGAATGCAGCTCTCTGTTTAAAACATTTGCCTAAGAACTAGTTTAGTTGCTAAAATGCTTCCAAAACAAGATGCTGATTCCCTGGCAGGACATAAAGATCAGGTGGGCGTAGTTATGGGCATGGTGGCACAAGCCTGTGACCCCAGCACTACTGAGATTAAAACAAAACAACTGTCATGAATTAAAGCAACTCTAGGCAAATGAGAACCTATTTCAAAAATAATTTAAAAGAGGTTGGCTATGCTTAAGTGCTTTGGGTATTTACAAAGGCTACAAGATACTTAAGTTAAAATAAAAACATCTATATTGTTTATAATTGGAGTAAAATACTAAATACCTTTTGCTTAAAATCTGTATGTTCCTTACTTCAAACTTACAATAATATACCAGAGTTCAAGTTACAATAAGTGTTAAGTTATTAATTATGTTGTTAATAATGCTCAAGTTGAAAATAAAGAGTAACCTTGCTTCCAATACTTTCTTTGGTGTTCACTAAATACTGGATTTTAAATATCTAATAAATAACAGATATTGTTTAACTGAAGACTGTCATACTGTTGTCAAAGTCTAAATGAGAATGTGTGTGTGTCTATGTTATATGTTTGAAATCTACAACTTGCCTAATAGTACCAAAAATTTTAAATATGAGAGTGCTCAATAACTAATTAATTAAAACAAGCTTAAGCCATTACATTGTCTGTGTTATGTGTCATGTCTGTCTTGTTTATATATGTATCAAAAAAGTATTAGGCTCGAAGTATTTATGAACATACTAATGAAAAACCTTAAAAGTTTATAAATTTAAATCATTGATTAAAAAAAAAAGTAAAGACCTCTTATGTAACAACATCTGAATTACAGGAGGATTGCTGTGAGTCTAAGGCCAGCCTGGGCTCCACAGTGATTCAGGACCAGTTCTGGACTACAGAGCAAGATCCTGTCTCAAAATAAACAAACAAACAAACAAACCTTCATAAAGGTCAGCAGCTCGACTGAAACTATTAAATTCATTTTTTAAGATATATGGAAGTTTAAGTTTGCTTCATAAACTTACTAAACAATAAAATGATAAATGTTATGAGAACAACTGCTTTTCCCTTCTGCTGACAGACTCTGGTTACAAAGAATCCAAATTTTTAAAAAATTAATTTATTTAAATATTGGTTTATTATAAAATCCTTCAATGATTTAAATGTTTAGAGTAAAACTAACTATAAATATATATAATTTTATTTTTTATATAAAATGTTCATGTTTTGTTGGGCTTAAGTAACTAATAAGCAGGACTGGAGGAATGGCGCAGCAGTTAAAGGGTTTGCTTAGCAAGCGCAACACATTGGGTTCGATTCCCCAACACTACAAAAGCTGGACATGGTGGCACATGCCTGTGATCTCAGCATTTGTAATCTCAGCAGTCAGGAGGCTGAGGCAGAAGGACTGCCTGAGGCCAAAGTTAGCCTGAGCTCTAAAGTGAGTTCAGGACCAACCTGAGCTACAGAGAAGACCTTGTCTCAAAAAAAAAAAAAAAAGAAAGTAACGAGCAAGCTATAAAAGCAAAATTATCTTACAGTTATTTGCCAGATAAAGGCCAAAAAAAATGTCCTGATTGATAAAACACACATTAATTCTATATTTAAAAGCTTTTTGCTGTGTTAGACACAAAATCTAAAGATACAACTAGGCTATAATCGTTGCTATTAAACAAGTAATGTGCTTTAAACCCAGATTGATTATGTTTTCTAATACTACATGCTTATGTCAAAAAAACTTTAAGGGAACACAACAAAAGGTAACTAATTTTTAAAAGATAGGTATGAAGGTATTTTTTAATTAAAAAATTTGGTGAAAGATTTTTGTAGTATACATAAATGGTGTAAAAGTTTCAAGTTATATAAAAAATTAATATTGGGATAAAACATAAAATCTATACACATGGTTATTCTACTTTACTTTTTGGTTTCACAACTTTCAAGGTATTTTCTAAAAAATTCTTTCTTTTCTCTTTTCTACTAACATATAACTAAAGACAAACCCTGACAATCCTCAGACATTTCTCTAACATAAATCAAATAACATATTAGGTAATTGTTTAAAGGTCTAACCATCCAGTAAAGTTATCTTGGGCTGTAATGTATCATATATGTGAGTACTTACATATATTATGTGTGCATACATATATTGTACATACATTATATACCATATATCTGTGTCATCTATATGTATACATATGAGACCAAAGATATGTACATTTTAGACAAAATATGCTGTAATTCTAAGCTCTATCTAATAAGCTTACAGAGCTAAACTTAGATAAGTTTAAGACATACAAAATAGTCAATAAGTACTCATTTAAATACAAGATACATTACATCTTAACCTTAAATGTGCAAGTCATCAGTCTTTGGTATCGTGTTCTTTATATTAAGTATAATCAAATAAATAGTATTTATATTTCACACAATTAAATACTAAAACCTACTGGATTTAACTAAATAAGTATCTTATATAAATAAGATGTATTTGTTGGGTGCTAAGTATATTATAATGATTAACTCTTTTCTTACATATATAAGAGATCTAAACTATTTAATTATTGTCAATGTCATTAATCTAAATAACATTTAAGAAAGATTTTAAATTCTGCCTTAACAATAAGACACTAAATAAATCAATTTTATAACATCTATAAAACTAAAATGCTAAATACTGTTAACGCTTATTTAAATAGTAACAATTTTGGGTTCTATGTTTTATCTGTAACATGATGATATAATGGGCCTAAAACACTATCCATTCCAAACAGCTCCACTCTAACAAAAGGATTAAATGTTTGTCCACCAAATATTATATATGTATACATAAAACCCATTGGTTCTAAATTGTTATCATTTATAATTACTGAAATAAATATAATATCTTAGATATAGCTAAAACTAAAATAACCTGTTTTTGCTTTGGATAGCTTTGGATTAAATTCTTGCTGTCTTTTCTTCATTTCCCAACAAAAGATCTATGTAAATACAGCCTAACTGACTTGCAAGAAAAAAATCCAAATTTTAACTGTTCTAAAATAAAAGGACTCTTATTCTTCTATATTGCCATTTTAATTTTTAATGTCTACTTAATTGTCTTGTTGAGAGTGTGTCTTTCAGATTCCAAAAATCCAAGACCATATAATGACCAAACAAGAATTTCCAAGACTATCCAGAGAAATTCTTGATCTTTCATGCTTTCACAAACCACTTTTGGCTTCATACTCAAATTCCATACAAGCTACAACCTCTGATTGACCAGGAAACTGAAGGTGTCCCTACAACGCTGTTCAGCTTAAAACAACTAGGGTCATGATGACTTCGCCCTTTTGCCAATAATTTGACTTTGCTGATATCTCAAAAAGATGTGGTTATCAAAAAGTTAAATTCTCAGTGTCTACACTTCGCAGATGTAGTTCTGCCCAATGTGTATATACTCACTCTTCCTGAGAACACTTTTATGTAAACTTCGAAAAGGCTAAATGATGTTTTATCTCCTGCTGCATTGGTTAAAAATCCTAAGTAAACAAATTCAAAACCCCAACTTCATATATTAAATTTTTTTTACTTAGATTACAAAAATAATGTTGATTCCAAAGACTTTAATATTATGTCCTTTCATTAACCATGATTTTGTTACCTCCAGTAAAAAGACTCCATCATATAGTACAATTTAAAACTCCAGGTTGTAGACTGTTAAAAACCGAATTTAAAGTATTTAACTATATTTGCATAGATATTAAATTTTTTTAAAAATCTGTGATCTTGAAATAACTCCTACATTATTAATTTATGTATAGAATACCCAAATATCTTAAATGAATTCTTCTTAACAAAATTGTACAAAAGCTATTAGTCTCCAATGACAATGATATTCACCGTAAATTAATCAAAAAAATTTAAAAATACTAGAGCCAAAAAAATACTTTTAATTTAACAGGGTTAGTTAACAATATTAAACAAAAGGTCTCAATTATAAAATTGCAAAAGTTACAACTAAGACTCAACATTTTAAGAGCTTATGTTCTTTAAGTAAGCTTTCAAGAGGTTCTGTAATAAAATTACCCAAAATCAATACATTATATTACACTCCCAATGACTCCCATTGGAGTCCCCTCTCGCTCTCTACCAAAATTAGTAAGATTTGGTTAGAACCACAAAACCACCTTTATGTTCACCTCTATATAACATTATATTTCTAATGGGTTCCTCTATACAATATGACTGTTTTACTTACCTTGCCAAAACTGAAATCTGGCATAATACCCGAAAATTGACAGATAAAACTAAATATTTTAAAGATTAATCTTTTCCTAGAAATAGAGCTAGCCATAAAGTTATCATCATAAAAAATAAAATGTAGCCCAGATACTTCAAGTATCAAATATTTCACTAAGTATAGTTATAAAAAAATCAGTCTATTTAATAAATATGATGATATACATAAAAGATTTTTGGCTGGGTATGGTGCCTGTTTAAATCACTACCTTCGGGGCTGGAGGAATGGCTGAGTGGTTAAAGCCCTTGCCTAGCAAGTGCTAAGGCAAGCACTAAGTACCGGAGTTTGATTCCCCAGCACCATGGAAACCAGGAGATGTGGTGAACACTTGTATCCCGGCACTCAGGAGCTAATACACTTTTGGCCAGAGTATAGCATGCATGGTTCCTAGACCAACTGCCAGTAACAGTCCTCCTTCCCATCTGAAAACTCTTGTGCCTGGTCTTTACAATCCACCCTTATATCAGCTTTTGATCTTATTAGCTCTGACCAGAGTCTCCCATCATGCTCAGCTCACAGTAATCTAAGGCTTCTCTAGCCAACATCTTCAAATCTTTCCAAACTCTTCCCAGAAGCCAGTTCAAAAGGCTACCACTTGGTCAGTAAAGTCAAAGTAACAACCCTACTTCTCACTATTGGTACCTACTTATTCATTACTGGGACAAAATAACTGACATCCACAACTTTAGGAAGGAAAAGATTTATTTAGCTCACAGTTTCAAAAGGTCTCACACAGTCCACTCATAGGAAGTATTGTGAGTGCCACCTAACGGTAGCAGTGACACATTGTTCAGATAAAAAATGGTCGTCTTTCAATTTCTGCATGCTTTTACCGGACAAGGTGACTAGACAAAGGAGGAAGAGGGGATGAGGGATAAAGGTCATGCCACAGTGACTGACTTGGCCCTGATCCAATACCACAGATCTTATTGAGACAATTGTGCATCCTGCCAATAGGAAAAGGCAGAGGGAGGGACTTTTGATTTAGGGATTTAAAATCTGCATTCCCCATATTTTCAGTGTGCCTTTCTTCACTTGCATATGAGAAGGTCACCCTTTTTACAAAAAGATAATCAAATAAAGTCTCATATCTATCGTCCATGCCTCCCATGTCCGTCCTCTGTTTGGACAGGTGAACTCCTATGAGCTGTTTCTAACAGTAAGCAATGGTGGAAACATATGGAAGAGACAGGAGAACTACTTATGGCTTGCAAACAGAAACCAAGACCAAGCAGGACCTGAAGCAAAAACAAGCCTGGAGACTTAGGCAAGGCCAGTACTTCTGCAAGAAAAAGCTCTAGCAATGTTTCTTTTTCCTTCCATTACTTCAAGTGTTAGTTTGCCCCTCTCTCACTTCCTGACCCACAAGCCAACAATAATAACAGAAAGCTCTTTCCTCAGCACCCCGAATCTCCACAAATTGACAGACTCCCTCCAGACCAACCCCAAATACCAACCCCTTCCAGCCAAGCCTCACCTCCCAACAGCTCACAGTACCAGAGTTATCCCCATATATCCAAATACATAAGGCTTTTGGGAACACTACAGATCCAGACCATAGCACAGACCATGTCGTTTAGAAACCATTGGAAATAGATCATAAGACAAGTACGGAAAGTCTTAAAGATGCCAGGTAGAGAAGACTTAGAATGCTATAGCCAAGTCTAATAGAAGTTTCTGTTTGGATGTATACCTATGTTCACAGCAGCACAACTAACAATAACTAAAAATGTGGAATACACCAAAATACCCATATATACACCAATGGATACAAAAATTGTGGCATATGTACATAATAGAGTGCTATTCCATCTATGAAGACAGGTAGTTTTGAAGATTTGTAGGTAAATGGATGGAACTTGAGACCATCATGCTAGTTGAAGTGAGTCAGACACAGAAGGTTAAATACATCTAATGGTTTCTCTAATATGAGAAACCCAGAATACAATCATTTCACAGAAATAAATGGGGGAAGAATTGTGGAAGTTGGGAGGAAGGGAAATGGTATGGGAGGGGCAAAAAAGGGGACAGAGGAAGGGTTTGTAACTCTGATGCAATATATGTGCACGAAAATACTCAAGTTCAATTTATGTGTGTGTGTGAGTGTGTGTGTGCACGCACATTTGCGCGCATCAATAAAACGGAAAAAAAAAGATTTTGGTCAGAGTTCAGAAGACCAGAATACTGATAAAAATGCCAATCAGAAAGGCCAGGCACAAGAGTTTTCAGATAGGAAGAAGGATTTTATTGGTAATTGGTCTAGAAACCATGAATGCTATGCTCTGACTAAAAGCACTATTAACATTTTGCCTGTGGCCTGAGATTTTGCCTGAAATTGAAATTAAAGTCAGTCGACTCATTAATCTGGGGGGAGGAAATCTCATCCTTTTATTTTTAAGACAGTACCTTGCTCTGCAATCCAAACTGGGCCTGAACTCACTATGCAGCCAAGCTACATACCTATATACACACAGGAATCCTGCCTCAGATTCCCAAGCATTGGGATTACAGGTATGCACCACCACCCCCAACTAATTTTTATAAGGTGCTGGAGAACTGATCCCAGCACCTTGCATTTGTTAGGCAAGCACTCAAAACATTGAGTTGTACCTCTGGCCCTAGCAAGAAAATTTCAAAACAACCCAATGTTCAAGCTATGACATAGGTACCTCTTGCAACTTTTTGTCAGCTCTACACTAAATATCAGGAAAAATTAAAGGGGGTGGGATGTAAAAAATTTGCAGTTTTGCCACAATGAAAGAGACTGCACAAAATGGGAGCAAAAGAGCATATGGTTGTTGGAGCAATTATCACTACAAAGAAGTGAAGTACTCTGCATCAGGAATACAGGAGAGACGCCTGGAGGGTATCTCAGGAGTCAGCAAGACCCCTGCCTTGACCCATCCACGTGTGCAAAAGCAAGACTCTGCTTTGGAAAGCGAGCTCCAAGGCACCCTTCTTGGCAACCAGGAAAATCAATCTCTGAGACATTCAGCCACCGACAAACTCTGTGGGTATGGCCCATGGAAGGCAGACTACTACTCAAGCCAGCAGCAGATCTTAGTGTCATCTACATGGTGCTGGCATGCGGAATGTAAGAGGTATAGAATCAAGAAGGCTTCTACCCAGATTTAAGGCCTGGGAGGGCACTGCATAAAGTTGAGAAAGGTAAAGCCAAGAGTGCAGTAGAAACCCCAGAAATATAGAAATTTGGATATGTCAGAAAATGAAGATCCCTGGCCGAGGAACATCACAGACTGTAAGCAGAGCCAGCCCAAAAGAGAATCCATGGAGGCTGCAGCTAGATACAGTGACATAGGAGTAAGGTACCCAGCTCACATCTCGCCAGTTACCCCAAGTAATAAATATACAGCTACAGGACTCAAAGCTTGCCCTGCTCTGTTTTGTTCTTGATTTGGCCCAACGGCTTTCTATCTTCATGTTCCTGCCTTTTGGAATGGGAATGTCTATTCTGTCCCATTGTATACTGTTAGTGTTGAACTGTTCTTTGATTTTCACAGAAGCTCACAGCTAAGAGTTTGCCTTGAATCTCAGAGGAGACTTTAGACGTGGACTTTCTGGCTGTGCAGAACAGTTATGACTTTGGCAACTCTTCAAAGCAGGACTAACACATTTTTCACAAGGAGGTACACACGAGGCTCTGGAGACTGGGGACATAATGTTACAGTTTCATCAGAAACATTCCCCAAACGCCTCATGTATTTGGTCACTGCGGAATATCTATGGACTTCATGTGCTGTCAAGAAGCGCCTGGCAGGAAGGGGCGGGTACTTGGGGCTAGACTCAGGAGGGCCAATCACTGGGGCTTGAACTGGAAGGGTATATACTAGTTCCACCATTCCTTGTCCACTTGGCTTCCTATCCACCATGCTGTGAACAGGTCCTCTCAGGCTAGGCTTTCACCATGTGCTTCAACCATTTCGGGCTCCCCAAAGATGGACTGACATTCTGAAATTATGAACTAAAATAAACCTCTTCTCCCTTAAATTCCAGCTATCAGGTATTGTGTCCCAGCAACAAGAACTAAGACAACAATGTGGGGCTATGGACCTAACTCTGCAGTTAAAGCTCTGGCCTAGCAAGTGCAAGATCCTGAGTTCAATTCCCCAGCACCACATAAACTGGGTACGGCGGTGTGTGTCTGTAATCCCAGCACATAGGAGGCTGAGACAGGAAAACTACTGTGTGTTCAAGAACAACCTGGACTAGACAGTAAAACTCTGCCTCCCCCACCTCCTTAAAAAGACAACATTGTACTTCAACATGAATAAATTTAATGTCACTGAACTGTATACTTAAAAATGGTTTACTGGTAAATTGCATTAATATATATTATTAATATATATACTTTTACATTACAAAAATTTAAATTTTGGGAAATTATCAAGTAAACAAAAAAGTTCATCTATATATTAAGGGAATCTGGTCAGATCAAGTTTGCCAAAGTATAAAACCTTAGATTACAATACCTGGTTGCTTGCCCCATACCCAGCTCTCCAAGATTGTTTTGGCCCTAAACACAGGTGCAGGAGCTTCTTCTTCATCCTTTTTCTCTTTGTCACTTAGATCTTCTTTCTTGGTTCCACTCTGAGTGTCAACACCATCATCTAGAGAATTTAAAAAAAATTTGTCTATAACTGCTTTCCAAATCCAATAGTTATCTGTCTCTTTGCAATGTTCCTCCCAGAAAAGGAAAGGTATACCTCACATTACAAAATGAATCCATGACGACCAATAAAATAAAAAGGAAATTGGGCCTGGTGGCACAAGCCTGTAATCCCAACTCTCTGGGGAACTGATGCAGGGACAACTGCAAGCTCCAACTTTGCCTAAGGAACAGTGATTTAGCTATATCCTAATTCAAACAAATAGTTTTTGAAAGGTCAGGGGATACGTCTCACTGTAAAGGCCCTGGGTTCCACCCCCAATACAAAAAAAAAAAAAAAAGCTGGACTAGATTCAGTATAATTTATTCAGCAATAAATAAATAAATATATTTGTTTCTTTGTTAAAAGTGTCAATATAACGAAACCAATATAGCAACCACTCAATTTCTTAAAGCATGTGTCTTCCAAAATTATATCCATCAATTTCCTACTAAACTGGACAAGAAGGTTAGTCATTAATGTTTACCTACTTGAATTTCACACTTTAATATTTTATTTTATTTAAATTTCAAATCCCTTTTGCATTCCCACCCCTTAACCCCCCACCACATTCCCATTCCCTCTCCACAAAGCCTATCTTCTTACCTTCTTCCATCTCTCTCTCACTTTTTTTTATGGTTTGGTTTCCTCACATTAGAGAAAACATAAGATATTTAACTCTTTGCATCTGATTCATCTCACTGAGGATAACAGTCTCAAGGTACAACCACTTTCCTACAAATGACTCAAATTTGTCTTTGCAGCAGAGTAGTACTCCATTGCATATAATACCACATCTTCATCTATTCATCTGTCAGACATATCGGTTTCTTCCAAGATTTGGTATTATAATTTGTACTGCTAAAAACATGGGTATACATGTATCACTCTTCTGTGATAATTTTAACTCTTTTGGGAAGATACCCAAAAGAGGTAGAGCTAGATCAAATGGAAGATCCATTTTCAGTTTTTTGAGGAATTTCTACATTGCTTTCCATAACAGCTGTACCAGTTTACAGCCCCATCAGCAGTGTGGAAGGAAGCCTTTTTCTCCACAGCCTTGCCAGTATTTGTTGTTTTCTCAGTTCTTAATACCAACCATTCTTACTGGCATTAGATGAAACCTCAGTGTTGTTTTGATTTGAATTTCTCTGATGGCTAAAGATGCTGACACTTGTTCATGTATTTACTGCCCATTTGGACTTCTAAGAACTGTTAGTTCATTTCAGATGCCTATTTTTTGATTGTGTCTTTTAGTTCGAGGGTCTCATTTTTTTTCAGTTCTTTGTGTATTCTGGATAACAGTCCTCTGTCTGAGGAGTTGCTGGCAAAATTTTTTCCCATTCTGTCAGGGTCCTCTTCACTCTGCTGACGGCTTCGTTTGCTGGGCAGAAGCTTCTTAACTTCAAAAATATTTCATTTACTGTCTCTTGGTATTATCTCATGTGTTTTGATTGTTTCATTGAGAAAGCCCTTTCCTATGCCTATGTCTTCAAGGGTTTTGCCTATATTTCCGAACAAGTTCCACACTAAGCATTTTAATTCAGTGCCACTCCCAATTGCTGTGTCCATGGCAGAAAAGAGAATATTTCCATATTCTATCTTGAGAAATGACTCAAAAATCATTTTTAGCTCCATAAAAAGCCTTCTACTGTGCTGAGAACCAGAGTTACACAGGGACACAATCACCAAGAGTATAATTCAGTAGTAGTGACATACAAAAGAAGGGTAAAAGAATAAAAACAAGGATTTTAGGTCATGACATAAACTTTCTGTCAAGAATAACTGCAATGAATTCAACTCCTAACACAACATATCAAGAAGAAATTTTAATACTGAAGTGTGAACAAGTTCTGTCATAAAAGGCTGTTACTAAAATAATCGTATTGATATAATTAGCCCAGTGTGGTGGCACATGTCTATAATCCCAGCACTCTAGAAGCCCAACCTGGACAATTTTTAACAATTCAGAAAAGACCCTGTCTAAAAAAAAAAAAAAAAATCTAAAAAGGGGTAGGAATGTGTATCAGTGTGAAGGTCCTGCATTCATTCCCCAGTACTGCATGTATACATAAATACATAAACAGCATAATGTAATCAGAAACATATATACATATGTATATACATATATGTAAGTTGGAAATACACAGATCAGTAAAAGAAGGAAGCACACAAATCAGAAATAGGACACATGCTTACCATATTGAGAACCTATATTCAATCCCAATCCCCCACCCCAAAAAAACACACAGACACACACCCATACACACATATCTGTGGAAGAAATTACACTGCATTCAGAATATAAACAGTAAATAATAAAGCAGGCTGCTTTCTGCTGTGAGTTACTTCATGTTGTACAGAATAGCAGCTTTTAGGCTATTCCTTATCCTGAGCAACTCCATTTGGTAAAACACCAGGTTTGACCCTTTTAAGGCAGAATACCTTGGTGACTTGTATGTACAAACAAGTAACCGCCAGATATGGGACACACCAAACTTATTTTTAAAAAAATAACTCCTAGCTGCAGAGTACAAAAATAAGGTGCAAAATGTTGAATTAATCTTGATAATAAGAAATTGCCAAATTAATTATCAAATTAATTCAAGAATACATGGACACATGGCATGCCTAAGCTTTATCATACAAAACAGGCCCGTAAGCTTATCAGAGACACCAAATGATGTAACTCCCTCACCGGGACTGGATCAAAGGAACAACACCCAATGCAGTGGTGCAGCACAGCCACACTGACGACCTGTCATCTCATCAGACCACCTGTTGAATGGATCATGATGTAAACAGGCTCAGCCCCTGATCTTCAGCCTACCTCCTGACAGCTGTCAAAGTAGGCTTCTAACTAACTCTGGGCTCTCAACAAGCCCTCTGCCCTGGCTGGTCTGTTACCAAACCACCTGTGGTGACTTTTCACATCTCTGTAGAGTCTTTATCTTGCTTTCCAGTTCTTCTTGAATCCTGAACTACTTCTAAACCTTTTTCTAGCCATTTTGTAATTCACACATGTCACTGTGTGAAGGGTGACATGCAACTTGAGTTTCACAGGGATTAGTAATTAAGACTGGAATAAAAGAACCTGTGATTGCCCAGCTCACAGCCACTGAGTAATTCTCAAGTACTCACCCAATAAGGCTAACAAGATTGATATATCTTGTGGATTTATTGTCATTCAATAAATTTTGACATTGTGAAATGACAAATGTGGCATAGCACATTCACAATACTAAGAGTATCTCTGAGAAAACTGTTCCTCTACTCACACTTTTGACACTAGACCCTGAAGCTATAGAACTGAAGTACAACTGTGTTATACACCCCTTCCAAAACTCTCCCACAGGCTCAGGAGATATTTGTGCAGAATAGTACACAATTAGAAGGTTGTAGAGGATAGACACTGCATAGCAGTCTAGCCAAATATGGATACAATTTACAAACATAGTGCTGTATAGATTTACCTTGACATGACTTAAGCCATGTAGAGTTACAACTACTTTGACTAACCCAGGATAACTCTAGTCACCTTTTCCCTCCAGTTTCCTACCAACTATATTAGAGAAAAACACTAGAGTGGACTGTGGAGCTCAGATCCACCACATACAAGTCTTACTGATACTACCTTAAGATAAGCAAGAGACATTCCAGCCAGGATAAAGTTACTTTCCTTCTCATTCAAAAATACATTCTCTTTCTCACCCAAATAGCACAGATCCAACTGATCTTGCTGCCACCAAGGTCCACATTTCTGTCACTAACTCTCCAAATAAACTGCACTCTGTAAAATCCTAAATCTGTGTGCCTCTCTTTCCTCAGTCTCTTGTCACCTTAGCACTGGTTCTTGTATGCTAAGACTGGACTACTGCAGGAAAAAGTGCTGAATGGCAAACAGAACAAACTCGGAACCATTCATTCCATTTATGTAAATTAAAAAGACGCACAATGAACACTAAGCTGATGGAGACCAGATCAGTGCTGCCAAGGGGTAGAAGACAGGAAATCTGTGATACACAGGAACAACACAAGGAAGTTTTTTGGGATGATAAAACTACTCTGAATCCTGATATTTTTTTTGGGGGGATAGCTATAATAATTCAGACATTTGTTAAGTCAGGAATCAAAAAAGATACACACAAACAGAGACACACACAGACATACAGTTTGTTTCCATTTTAGAGATAGGGTTTCACTAAGTTGCAAGAATATGCTCAAACTTGCAACTCTCCTGTCAAGAGAGGCATCTATCACCATATTTAGCATTTTTTTAAAAATTAATGGTTTTCATAAGATTACAGTTTGAAAATTTAAAACTCCATAAAAATTAAAACTCCAATACCGTCCAACAAATCTGCCAATAGCCCTGCCATGTGATTTTCCCGTTTCCAGAGGCCCACATATGAACAGATTGTGACCTTCTGAAACTGAGAGCTAAGTCTTTCCTCTCTATGTTGTGGATGTCAGGTATTCTGTTCCAGCAAGGAGAAAGTAACTAAAACATTCACTCAATGGGTAAAGGTGAAATTGCAAGAATTAATTCTCCTCCTAAGATTACTCAGCTTCAACAACGACCTCTTCAGAATATGAACAATGTGCCTCCTAACCTCAAGCTATATGCCCCCAATCTCCACCTGCCTATCATCAAGGTGATCAATAAGAATACACCCCTGCTTTGTTATTTTATTATCTCTTCCTGTATGCTCTATAATTTCACTCAGCCATCATGTAACTGTCGGTACTGCTTTTAGAAATTCTACATAAACAATTCACTGCCCTAAGCATTTTTCCCCTCCCCGCACATCTTTTCCCCAATAAATATGAGCAGAGAGTTCTGCTCTGTGCTCTATGGCCAGCTCACTCTCTCCTTCAGGGAGCAAACCCCTGCAAAACTCCCTTAGACCCCAAGATGGACTCTGAGCAATTCCGTGCCTTCAGCTTTTGTTGTGAACTCCAACAGCCAAATCTAGTCCAAAATTTGTATGGTCAGAAATCCAATCAAAAATTTTACATTTCTGAAGGAGATGATTGTGGCAGACTCTGGAGGCAACGGCAGCGGTGCTCACAAGCCACTTGAGAGAGGATCACCAAAGTGCAGATGCTTGAAAATGAGGGAAGAAGAGGAACACCAAAATCCCTACCACAGGCAGGCAACTTGCAGGGACCATCAAATGAAGTTCAGCAGCAGGACTGTATAGAATGAGAAGCACAAGCAGCCTGTTTTTTGAGTCAACTCAGTATGTTGCTGGTCAAGGAGATTCGGAACAAAGAGATAATACTAAAATCCATTACAGTAAATTAAATAACATTAAAAGGCTAGCCTATTTAGAATAGCAGATTTTTCAACAAAAACCTTAAAGGCCAGTACAGCTGGGATTTTCAAGCCCTGTAAGAAAACTGCCAATCCAGATTACTGTATTCTGCAAAATTATCCTTCAAAACTGAAAGAAATATAAAAACCTTCCATTATAAAGAGAATCTAAAATTCATGACTACTGAATCAGCATTGCAAAAAATACTCAAGGAAATATAGAGATAATAAGGACAACATCACCAAAAAGCTCAAAGAATAGAATATGTCTAATTAGGAGAGAGGTAAAAGAAATTAGCAATGAAAAAATACTACAACGACATGAATTAGTAAGGACATAACTCCCCAGTTAAAACATACACACTGGCAGATTGGATCACAAAATAAAACCCAAGTGACTTGGCTGTAAGAGCTATACCTCATTCACAGTGCAACATATGGACTAAAAGTTGGAGGATGAAAAATATACTTTATGCAACCACAGCCAGAAAGCTAACGGGATTTACATCCTCATTTCAAAATACACTTTAAGCCAAAACTTACCTGAAAAGTCACAGAAGGTCACTACACATATCGATAAAGGAAACAATTCCTAATTATATAATAATTATGTGTGCACTAAATGTTGATGCATCCAGTTTCAAAACACAAAACTTCTTGACATAAAAAGACTGATCTGATAAGACACCAATACAATCATAGTGAGGGACTTTAATACTTCACTCTCACAAATAAAACAGATCAACCAAGCACAAATTCAGTAAAGAAATATCACGGTTGAACCACACCAGAGAACAAACAAACCTAAGAGATATCTAGAATGATTCATCCACCAAAAGTAGAATCCACTTTCTTCTCAGAAGCCTGCAGAGCTTTTTCTAAAATAGACCATGTCACAGGCCATAAAGTATGTTTAAATAAATACAAAAACACTGAAATAATCTCATATACTTTCAGGTCACAATGTAATGAAATTAGAAATCAATAGTAAAAGAAAACACAGCAACTACACAAACACACGCAAGATAAGTAATACATTTCTGAATAATCAGTGGGCCACAGAAAAATCAGCAAAGGAATTAAAAGATTCCAAAAATCAAATGATACAGGCAACAGAACATACTAAAACCTACGGGATACAATGAATGCAGTTCTAAGAAGGGAATTTGTATTTGTAAGTGCCTATATGAGAAAAAAAAACATTACCAAATAAATAACCTTATGACACATCCGAAGGTCCTAGTAAAACAAGAATCCACATCCAAAAGTTGTACAAGTAAAGAAATCATAAAGATCAGAGCAGAAATCAGTGAAATTGAGATTATAGAAATGCAAAGGATCAATGACTCAGAGTTAGTTCTTTGAAAGTACAAAGGAGATCGGTAGGGGCAACCTATGGGGATTCAAATTATTTACAGCTCCTTCTTGAGAGATTTCTCTTGAAAGATAAGAACCTTCTTTTGGTCTCCTGCCATGATTCTCAAAGTTGAGTAGAAGAGCCTCTAGGCTGCTCCAGCAGCATAAAAGACTGGCTTTCGTAAATTTAACATAATTGACTCAAACAGGAACTGCAACTTGGGAGGTAAGATCTCACACAGATCACTTACTAGATCTACTGAAATGCTTCCCCTAAGCACAGGCCCTCATTTTCCCCCATGTATATAAGACTGGGAGGAAAAAAATAAAGCTGTTCCATCCTGTTTGTAAGATGGTCTGCCTGAGTGGATTTTTAATTGCGCATGCTGACTCTGTCTCCCAATCAACCAATTAGCTTTATGTCCAAGCTGGTCACAAAGCAACAACCTATTCAAGAAATCCTCCCAGACAGTGGGGGCTTTTACCACCCCATCCTCTATCTTTTGTTTCTTAATGAATACCTGTTATTATACACCTTGGGGGAGTAGGGAGGGAAGACTGATGAATCTTAGCCAAATTTAGCAATAGAAGTAAAGACTATAATAATCAGTGAGATCAGACATGAAAAAGGGAGGCAGAAAAATTTCTATGAGTTCAAGGCCAGCCTGGGTTACATAGTGAGTTCAGCGCCAGTTTGGACTACAGAGTCAAACTCTGTTGCAAAAAGGGGGCAGGGAGAGGAGCTAGAGGAATAGCTCAGTGATTAAAGCGCAACTCAGCAAGCTCAAAGCCCTGGGCTGATTCCCTAGCAACACATAAACTGAGCGTTGTGGTGCACACCTGTAATCCTACCACTGGGAAGGATGTGGCAGGAAGATAGTCTTGTGTTTGAGGACAGCCTGGGCTACAGAGTTCAAGACCAGGTTGGGCTGCAGAGTGAGACCCTGCCTCAAAAAAAAAGGTAAAATTCAAAATGAACATTGCTAAAATTTAGAGAATTATAAGATGGAAAAATGAAGGGAAAAAAAGGGAAATTAAATTAGTAGATACTTCACAAAGAAGAAACTGCCAAAATGTACAAGAAAAACTTGCCCAGCATCTTTGGCCATCAACAAAATAAAAATCCAAACAACACTGAGAATTCATATTGATTCAGTAAAAATGGCTATCATCAAGGACTTAACAAACAACAAATACTGGCAAAGTTGTGTGTAAAAAGAAACCCTTCTTCACTGTTGGTGGTAATGTAAACTGCTACAACCACTATAAAAATCAGTATGGGGAATCTTCAAACAAAAAAAAGCTTAAAATGGACATTCCACTTGACTCACCTATACATATCCTGGGTATCTTGATGAAAGTTAAAAGTCATATTTCAGTGATACATATGTACTCATGTGTATAGCAGCACAACAGCTAAGTTATGGAAACAGCCTAGATACCCAGCATAACTGATTGGATAGAGAAAAAACATAATGAATTATAAAGAAGATACCATTAAAAAGGATAAATTCAATTTGTAAAAAATGGATGAATCTTGGGACTACAATGTTAAGTCAGACAGAAGATGAAATATATGGTTTTCTCTTATACGATAAACCTAAAATATTAATAATATGAAGAGCAGAATAAAGGAAAACATAGGAAACAAGGAGCTAGTCTTTGGAGAAAGGGAAGAGAATTTGGGGAAATAATTGGGGAGAAGCGGGGGGAAAGTTATGATCAAGATATTATATATGTATTAATTCCCCAAAACAAATGTAATTGCATATCACAAATACATAATAAAAAGTTTCTTTAAAAATTTAACATTTTTAAGTGATGAAAAGTAATCGCCCCACATATTTCATGACTTAAAAACATCACATAAATTTCACCTGCTGGTGTCCATAAATAGTTTTATTGCCACACAGTCACATTTAGTATCATTTAGTATCATTTAGTCTCATTTAGTCTCATTTAGTATTGTCTGTGGCTGCTCTGGAACCCCAGTTACCACAGAATCCCATATGTACAGCAACGAAAAACATGGTACACAGAGCATAAAAATAGGCAGCCCTCCAGACCCAGAGGGACTGGTTCCAGGATCTTTCCATGAATACTGTGCCAGTCAGCACTTCAGTACTGAATACTGAATACAGACAAAGTACCTAAGATAATCAACTTAAACGGGAAAAGGTTTATTTTTGCTCAAAGTTTCAGAGATTTCATTTCATGGCCCACTTGGCTCTGTTGCGTTGGGCCAATGCCAACACATTACAATGAGAGGCCTCTTGCCTAGGAGACTCCACCTTATGATAGCCAAGAAGCAAACACAGAGAAAAAGGAAAGTGCCAACATCCCAGTACTCCCTTCAAGGGCACATTTTCAGTGACCTAGACCCTACTTCCTAAAGGTTCCACCATCTCCCAAGAGCATCACAGTCTGGAGACCAAGCCTTCAACAAACACTTCTGGAAGACACTCAAAGTCCAAATAATAACAAATACCAAATCCTTGGCCACTCAAGTACCAAATACAAGATGGCAAATATTTTTATATAACTTACACACAATCTTCCATACACCTCAAACTGTCTTGAGATGCCTTAGAAAACTTAATACAATGTAAATTCTATACAAATAATTATTACATTTATTATTCTGGATATAAGAAAAACTCTGCACATTCATTACAGACCCAAATTTTTTCCAAATATTTTTGATTCGTGGTTGAATCCAAATGTGGAACACATGGACATAAGAGCCTGTAGGAAGCCAGGTTGTTGGAACTTACTTGTAACATGCTTGGAGGTAATCACACAGCTAACAAGGTAGAGTTCAACTGTCAACAGATAGCTGACTGAACTGCCCTACGGCCAGAACACTAAGTCACTGTCCTACTCAGGTACACACTTCCTTCCTACGCTACTGCAGGATCTTTGTACTAACCTCAATGGCCCTCTGCACATAAACTGCTCCCTTGGCTTATGGCAAGAATTATGTTTCTTGTAGCCATTTCTCTATGTGATGAACTGTAATAACCATGCTACTGCTTTCAGGTGTATACAGTCCTGCTGGAAAAAATAAAATTTGTCAAACCCCTGAAGTTTGTCCCAGCACAGGCTACAAGTCTTGTGTTACACTGGGTTCTTTTCAGTACCTCATCTTGTTCCTTCCAGGAAGACTGACCTATTGTATTTGCTATATAGCCTTTCGTGAAAAAAATTTATCACCAGGGACCAGTACTGAACAGTATTATCCCACGGACAAGAGAGGAGGAAGCGTACTAGCTATGCAGTGGTATGCTTGGAAGAGAGCTCTGAAAAGACCAGGGGCAACAGAAGGGGAGCAGGTAGTAAAGCTTTGCCTTATCCGAGCAGCAGCATTAGAACCTAACAGGAGCCTGCTAACCAGAGCTGCAGCTTTCACTCTCTGCTCACCTCCTACACGCCACTCATGTCCCTGCAGCCCAGTCCTTCCAAAGCTGTGGACCAGGGGTTGAAGACCCCTCTTCTATACGATGCTATAAATTTTACAAATAAAAAAGAGAACATTTCTTAATTTTAAACAATATACCAAAGCACTATTTATATAATCTCTTTTTCAAAATGAAAATCTTCGCCAGTCTCCAGGAAGTAGACTCAAAGCATCATTAAAAACACCTCATTTTATTCTCAGGGGCATAAATTAAAATACTTTACAACAACAAAAGCAGAATGAAGTCCCTTGAGGACATGAAAACAACAACTGGAATCATCTGTACCACTGGCTCAAAGATAGCATACACTTTTTTTTTTTTTTTTTTTTTTTGAGACAAGGGTCTCACTCTGTAGTCCAGGCTGGTCCTGAACTCACTGTTGTAGCCCAGGCTGGCCTTGGACTCATGGCAATCCTCCTGCATCAGCTTCCCAAGTGCTTTTTTATTTTTTTATTTTTTAGAGACAGGTTTTCACACCACCAAACCTGACTTATGCTGAAGAATCAAACCCAGGGCCTTCAGCTTACTAGGAAAGTGCTATAAACTGCTTAAAAGCTATTCCTTTGGCAGCCCATGTTCACTTTAGTGTCTGCCTGTTCTCCTTTTTACTTCTTTAGGGCTTGGAGTTTCCAGACAGGAAACAACATAAACTACCTGAACAATACACAGCAAATTATGAAACACTTAAAGAGCTGGAAGTACAGCATAGTAATGAAGTGTAGTGGTAAAGGCACATTTTGAGCACGCACGAGGCTCTCAGTCCAATTTCCAAAACTACAAAAAAAAAAAAAAAATACTCTAGAGAAAACTGAAAGCCAGGAAGCATACCATCCCAGGGCCCCAGTGAGTAGCAGCAGGGCAGCAGATTTCTCACATTCTGCAATCTCTCTGAGAATGAAACCTAGATTGGATGAACTAAGACATTTTTATCCAGTTATGATGAAGTTTGTACAAAATATTCAAGCCATTTCTCTTCAAGTCAATGCAGTGAGGGAAATTAAAAGGAAAGGAATGCCAAAGGCAAACTGGAGTTGGGCTAAAGAGGGGTAAACTTACTGATTCAAAAGAAGACAAAATGACATTAAACCTGAAACCGAGGTAAAGACTCTAATTATTGTATTACTACACTTTTCAAACAACCATCCTAACTTCAATGTATTAAAAATCAAGCTGACCGTGGTGGCACACACCTGTAATCCCAGCACTCAGGAGGCTAAGGCAGGAGGATTGCAGGCAGTTACAGACAAGCCTGGGTTATATCACAAGCTCAGGACCAGCCTGGACTACACAGTGAGACTCTGCCTCAAAAAAACTTCTGGTCAAGATGGCAGCCAAGTGCTGCATAACATAGTGGGCCCACACGAAAAGTTGAGAATATAGTCAAAAAACACCTATTCAATGTAGCTAGGACAGGGAGGACTGCCTCAATTGAAAGGAGGCCAGGGGAAGATCAGAAATCCTGAAGAAACACCAGAAGTGGAAAAAATAAGCAGCCCAGGAAGCCACCCAAGACTGACTCCAAATGGCTAGAAAGCCACTGGCATCCACAGATAAAGCCTGGCTGGTGCCCAGAACCTATCATCAAGCTAGGAAAAGAAGAAGTTCCCCAACAACTGAAAGGAAGTCACAGGAAGGACAGAAATACCAAAGAAATATTGGAAGTGGAGGAAAAGAGCAGCTACGGAACAGCTCCAGGCTGACAGAGCATGGCCATGAGCTGCCAGCATCCACAGACAGAAGAAAGCCGGGAGCAAGGAACCTCAGACAGAGGTAAACATGGATCTGGGAGAAGAGGAAATAGACAGCAGAATTGGTTCTTCAAAAGGATAAATGAGATTGCTAAACTTGTAGCCAAACTCACCAAAAGAAAAGAAAAAATTCACATTAATGCAATTAGAAATGAAAAAGGTAAAATCACAACAGACACTGTTGAAGGATTATAAGAAACTATTTCAAAAACTCTTTCAATAAATCTGAGAATCAGTAGAAACAGATAAATTCCTAGACACAGCCGATACACCAAATTCCTAGATACATATAGTATACCAAAGTTGAGTCAATAAGATACAAACACCTTGAATATATCAATAACCAGGGATGAAACTGAAGTAGTAATAAAGCACCTACGAATAAAGAAAAGCCCAGGATCTGATGGACTCACTGCAGAATTTTATCAGAACTTCAGGAAGAGTTAGCATTAATGCTTCTCATACTTTTATATGAAATTAAAAGAACACTGCCCAACCCTTTGCTGAAAGCTGGAAACATCTAGATCCCAAAATAAGATAAAGACACAACAAAGAAAGAAAACTAGAGGCCAATTTCCTTATGCAAAAATCCTTAACAAGAAATCTGTAAACAAAAATGTAACAAATAATTCAAAATACCAGAGACCATGACCAAGGGATGCAAGGCTGATTCAACATATGTCCCGGCTATTTATTCATTGTTGTGACACAGTAACCCCTCCACAACTTAAGGGAGAATAGATTTATTTATTTATCAGTTTCAGAAGGTGTCACAGTATGTTCATGGGCAGCTTGTAATAGTGGAAGCACATGGCAGAGGCTAAAGAGCTGCTCATATCACTGAAAACAGAAAGCCAAAAGAATAAGGGTCATTGACCTCTGGAGACTCGGGCAAGACTAGACCTTTCCCAGGAAGAAGCTGTAACAACATTTCTTCTCTCTTCCTTTATTTAGTTCTATCTGCCAACTGGGCTTTCCCACACTCAGGGTGGGTGACCCTGCTCACTTCCTCATCCACAAGTCAGTAACACACACCTGAAAGCTCTGCCACAGGCACACCCCCTATTTCAACAAATTGACACAATTCCTCTTCATCAAGCCTCAAGCATCCACCCTTTTCAGCCAGGGCTACTTCCCAATATCACATAGTTTCATAGGAATCCCCTTAGGTCCTGTGAGTCCTCATCAGCTAAGTCACTAGGTACTCACAGTGTGATTGCTAGGACAAATGTTACGTAGTGAAGCAAAGTGTAAAGTAGAAACCATTCTGTCAGGAAAAGGGGTTCCATTAATTGCAACACTGGAAACAGCTCATACACATACACTGAGGTATGCACCTTGGAAGCCAAGGAAGCTCGTTTGCAATATTGTGTAAATCTGAAATGTCCCACAAAAGTCTTATGTATGTGGATATTATAGATTATCTATGAAGATGTTGTGCTGCTAGGAGATGGGGGCCTGGCTTGGAGCGGTGGGTTATGAGCATGTGGTAGATCATACGTAGGCACTGGAATATAGTATATGGTAGATTATAGATTATAGGCATGTGATGGATTAAGGTCTTAAACCTGGAAGGGTGGAACACTGAGGCTGGACCTATAATTTTTTTAAAAATATCTTGCAATTGTTTGTAACTGCTTGCTAACAGCTTGGTTCTGCTTCTGTAAACTGCTTAGTAGCTCTAGGCTGTGACGGTTCACCTAAGCAACGAGATGTGGTTTTTGTTTTTATAAGCCTGACACTGAAAAAGGTGGGGGCTGTTCTCCTAAGCTCCGCAGTTGAGTGACACAGCCTCTGGCCAACTTACTACAAAGCTTGCTTCAATCTGGACAAATTGAGTCAGTGGTATCATTGGGACTTATAGTCCAAATACATGAGGATTTCGGGGAACAATCCAGATCCAAAAGATAGCAACACACATAAATCCATTAATATAATATACCATATTAGCAAAAGCAAGGACATAAATCACATCATGTAAATAGAGGCTGAAAAAACCTTAGACAAAATAAAACATCCTTTATGATAAAAATAGATACACAAGAATCATGTCAAGCTGATAAAAGCAATGTATGACAATCTTACTGCCAACATTATGCTAAATGGGGAAAAACTGAAAGCATCTCCCCTCAAACCATGAACATGACAAGGCTCCCACTCTCACCACTTCTGTTCAAAGTGCTTGAAACTTCAGCCAGAAGAATCAGACAAGAGAACAGAATAAAGGAAATACACACAGGTAAGGAAGAAATCAAATTATCCTTATTTGCAGATGACATATAACATCCCAAAAACATCACCAGAGGACTCTCAAAGCTAATAAGTTCAGCCAAGTTGCAAGATATAAAATCATTATACAAAAATCAATAGCATTCTTATACAGCAAAAATGAGAACACAGAGAAAAAGATCAGAAAAACAATCCCATTCACAAAAGTCTAAAAGAAAATTAAATATCTATGAATCAAGACCTGGAGGAACAGCTCAGTGTTGGAAGTGCTTGCCTAGCAAGTGTTAAGTACCTGAGTTCAATTCCCCAGCACCAAAAAGCCAGATAATGGTAGCACATGGCTGTAATCCCAGCACCCAGGAGGCTGAGACAGGACAATTGCTGTGAGTTCAAGGACAGCCTGGGCTACCCAGTGGGTTCAGAACCAGCCTGGACTACTGAGTGAGACCCTGTCTCAAATGGATACATACATACATACATACATACATACATACATACATACATATAGATACCTAGAAATCAACCTACCTAAGAAAATGAAGGACCTCTATACTGACAACTACAGTATTCTACAAAGCAATGGTAGAAAAAATTAGAAGATGGTAAGATATCTTTGTTTCTGGATAGGCAGAACCAACATTGTCAAAATGGTCATACAACCAAAACTGACATACAGATTCAATAAATCCCAATTAAGATACCAACAGCATTTTTCATAGAACTAGAAAAAACTATCCTAAAATTTATATGGCACCAGAAACCCAGAATGGCAAAACAAATGGAAAAACAATCCTGAACAAAAAGAACAGGAGGAATAACAATACCAGACATCAAGTTCTATCACAAAACAAGAGTAATAAAAGTCATATAATATGGAACATAAGCAGACAGGTGAATCAACTGAATAGAACTGAGGATGCAGGCACATTGCTGAGCATCTTCAGTAAAAACAACTGTCTTACTTTATCATCACTGTGACAAAATATGCTACATGCACAAATTAGGGGAAGAATAGTTCACTTTAGCTCAAAAAGTCATAATCCAAGGACTGGAGGAATGGCACAGCAATTAAAGTGCCCTGAGTTCGACTCCCCTGCATCACGTAACAGCTAGGCATGGTGGTGCATGCCTGTAATTGCAGCACTCGGGACACTGAGGCTGAAGGATTGCAAGACCAGCCAGGTCTCCATAGTGAGTTCAGGAAGTTCAAGATCAGCCTAGGCTACAGAGCAACAGCCTGTCTCAAAAAAAAAAAAAAAAAAAAAAGTCATAGTCCATTCATGAGCAGCCAGCAAGAGTAGAAGCACATGGCAGAGGCAGAGGTGGAGGCAGCTCCTCATGCACTGCAAACAGGAAGCCAAGTTCCTTAAGAGGGAGGAAGGGAGGAAGTAGCATAAACCCTTCCAGGTACTGTCCCAGACATCCTTCCCTTCTAGGTCCAGCCTCAGTGTTCCACCCTTCCAGGTTTAAGACCTTAATCCATCACATGCCTATAATCTATAATCTACCACATACTGTATTCCAATGCCTACATATGATCTACCACATGCTCATAATCCACCCCTCCAAGCCAGGCCCCCATCTCCTAGCAACACAACATCTCCATAGATAATCCATAATATCCACATACATAAGACTTTTGCGGGACATATATATATATATATATATATATATATATATATATATATACATATATATATATATATATGTGCTGGAGCAAAGATAGCCTCTTTAACAAATGGTGCTGGGAAAACTGGTCAGACACATACAGAACAACAAAACTAGATCTTTCACCGTGTACCCAAATTAAATCAAAATGGATCAAAAAAATTCAAAATGGAGCAAGATCTAGATATTAAAATAGAAACAGTGAATTTATTTGAATTACAAAATAGGCAAAGGTCTGTAAGACATAAGCATAGGCAAGGACTTTCTCAATAAAACACCCAAAGCACATGAAATACAACCAAGAACCAACAAATGGTATTATATCAAATTAAAAAAATCTTCTGCACAGCAAAGCAAACAATCAACAAAATGAAGAGGGCACTGACATAATGGGATAAAAATCTTTGACAGTTACTCCTCAGAAAGAGGGATATTACCTAGAATATTCAAAGAACTGAAAAAAATTAGATTCCCCAAAATAAAAGATCCAACAACAAAAACTTTATGACTAAAATGAAAAGACAGTTCTCAGAATAAGTCCAAATGGGCAAATAAATACATGAAAGATGTTCAGCAACTTTAGCCATCAGAGAAATGCAAATCAAAGTAACACCAAGTTTCCATCTAACTCCAATAAGAATGCTGGTATCAAGAACTCAAAATTTTTAACAACAAATACTGGCAAGGTTATGGGGAAAAAGCCTCCCTCTATATTGTTGGTGGGACCATAAACTGGTACAATTGTTACAGAAAGCAGTTTGGAGACTTCTCAAAAAACTGGAAACAGACATCCCATTTGATCCAGCTATACCTCTTCTGGGTATTGTCTCAAAAAGAGTTAAAGTCAAAATAGAAGAGTGATACAGGCATACCCATGTTTATAGAAGCACAACTTACAACAGTTAAATCTTGGAGGCAGCCAATATGCCCATCAACAACTGAATGGATAAAGATGTAGCATATTTACAAAAAGGAGTACAAGTCTGCCACGAAGAAAGATAAATTTGAATCATTTCTAGGAAAGCGGATGTACCTTCAGACCATTATGCTTAGCAAAATGAATCAGACACAGGTTAAATATCACATGATTTTTGCATACAACAAAACCAAACCATAAAAAAAGTAACAGAGTGACATAAGAAAGTAAGAAGATAGATGTAGTGGAGAACAGAGATGAAAGGAAAAGGTAGGGGGGCTGGAGGAATGGCTCCGCAGTTAAAGTGCTTGCCTAGCAAGCACTAAATCAAGTGCTAAATACCCAAGTTTGATTTTCCAGCACCACATAAGCCAGGCATGGCAGTGCACACCTGTAATCCCAGCGCTCGGAAGGCTGAGACAGGAGGATTGCCATGAATCCAATGCCAGCTGGGCTCCACAGTGAGTTCAGGATCGACCTGGTCTACAGAGTGAGACCCTGTCTCCAAAAAAGAAAAGGAAAGAAAAAAATCGGAAAGAAAAGAAAAAAGATAGAAAGTAGAAAGGGAAGTAAAAATGATCAAGAAGCGTACTTAACTACACCAAATTCTCAAACCAATTGTTATTGTTAACATGTCACAAATACATGCAAACAAAAAAGTATTCAGGGAATAGCACAGTGGTTGGAGCACTCGCCTAGCAAACACAACATCCTGAACTGGATTCCCCAGCACTACATAAGCCCAGTGTGGTGGCATATGCCTATTATCTCAGCACTTAGAAGGTTAAGGCAATATCACCATGAGTTCAAGGCCAGCATGGGCTACACAGTGATTTCAAAACCATTCTGGACAACCAAGTGAGACCCTATCTCAAAAAAAAAAAAAAAAGAAAGAAACAAAAGAAAAAAAATACAAAAAATATTTTTTAAAAGACAGGTATGGGTAAATATTCCTGTTCCTACAGTACAATACAAAATTTCTCTAAGATACAATTTATAATGGCCTTTACAAAATAAAAAATACTAGTTAAAGATGCTTACCTTTTCTAGGAGGAAGGTCTCCATTCTGGGGTAATTCCGACCCAGTATACACAATTTCTCCATCCTTAACCATTTCATTCCACAAACCACAGAGTCCATCTCTCGTGAAGGCAAGCTGGCAATGATAAACGATAGTTATAGAGGAGTCACATTCACATAGCAATTCTTAAAGAATGAGACACAGAGATTCTCATTTATCCTTATCTAATTCAGTTATTCAATAATAAAGCAATGGCTTTACATATTCAATAATTTATTCAAAAATAATGAAAATCATTAAAATAAAGATTCAACAAAAAGACAAACATATGTATACATGCTCTGAAAACATAAACCGAAAAGGGGATAACAATATTACCTATGAAGAGACATTAGGGGGACGTGGAAGAAGACAGAAGGAACCAAAAAAACCAAGACTGTGAGTACATTTCACATATCTTTATACTTATGAAGCATGCAAATGTTTTCTGCCTTAAAAATTAAATTTACATCATCAAAAGCAAAACTGACAACCACAGGGAGCAAACAAACCTATGTGTATCACAAAGAAAAATACTCCAAGAAACTTTTTAAGTATACATCATTAGTGGAATACATTCTATGGGAAAAAAAATCAAACTTAATTGGCTTCATCATAATGATAATATGGATACTATAATTTTAAAACATGTATGTTATATGATAAAACAATGTATCATAAAAAGTGTTTCTGATAAGGTACATTAATGCGCTTAGAAGCTAAGGGTTTTTTTAAGTGCAAAACAGAAAATCAAGAAATTTTTTAAAACACTTTGAATTGAAAAATCTTACAATGAACTTGATTTTTTAATATATTTGCTCCCTCTATCTTTGGAAATGATCTAGAATCAACAACACTCTCACATAAGTGAGTACACCCAGCATCCAAACATTTATTCTCATACAACATTTCTCACTAAAAGGATTGGTGGTCTTGAAAAAAAATGCTATTCAAGAGCCACAGTAGACAAAGTAAGCCTGGAACATCTTGTTTTCTATTTTATTTTATCTTATCTTATTTAATTTTATTTTATTTGTTTAAGGCAGGGTCTCACTTTGTAGTCTAAGCTGATCCTGAATTCAGTATGGAGCCCAGGCTAGCCTTGGACTATTGGCAATCCTCCTGCCTCAGCCTCCTGAGTGCTGGGATTACAGGCAAGCAACACCACGCCCAGCTTACGTGGTACTGGGGAACCAAACTCAGAGTCTTGTACTTGCTAGGCAAGTGCTTTAATCACTGTGCCATTCTTCCAGCCCCTTATTTTCTACTTAAAAAAAAATATTCAAAGACTAAGAGGAATTTCTAGACAAACTGGTAACAATTTTGAGCATCAAAATAGGTAACAAATTCATAGCCCAAAGTAAATTATACGACCTAAGTCCAGTGAAAATCAAAGAAAAAAAGTCACTGGCTTATTGATAGTGGTTTGTCACCATACATGACTCAGGAACAGCTCTCCAGAGCTAGGTAGCACCTAGCACAAAGCAAGAAAAGTGGGTATTTAAAACACCCAGAACTGCAAGTGCAATCAGTGCCATCTTCTCTAACACAAAAGAAAATTTAAATTGGCAATGATACATCTACTAACTTGTCTTTTACTGGACAGCTAGGGCCTTTTCTTTGTGTGCAAGTCCAAGAGGTCCCTCCTTGCCAGCATTCTGGCAGGTACGATCTTGATGAAGCACCCACTCTCTCCAGTTAGCTTCTTTTATATGAAGAACTGAAGGGCATTTCATGCAGAGATCTTCTAGACCTTTTTTTCTTTCTTTCTTTCTTTTTTTTTTTTTTTTTTTTTTTTTTTTTTTTTTTTTTTTTTTTGAGGCAGGGTCTCGCTGTGTAGTCCAGGCTGGTCATGAATTCAATATGTAGCGCAGACTGGCCTCAAACTCAATCCTCCTGCCTCAGCCTCCCAAGTGTGGGGATTACAGGTGTACATCACTAATTTTTATGTGCTACAGAATTGAACGCAGTGTCTTCTGCATAACAGGCAAATGCTTTAATCACTGACTAGCTATACCCAAACCCCATTCTAGGCTTTTTAAGACACTATCTCCAATCCTAACCTGCACAAGTAAATCTGGTTTTACAGGCACTGTCACCTCGTGTTGCCCAAACCCAATCTTCCTGCCTCAGCCTCCCCAAAAGCTGCAATTAAAGGTGAGTACCAAATCACCTGGTTGTACAAGTAAATTGTTAATATCTATTTTTATTCAATCATTTATGACCACACTAAAATTGCCCCCCAGTGGCCAGGGCCCATGAGGTATACAGTCACCCTGAGTCACTCCCTCTCCCCAGAAGTGAATGGGGCATGTAAATGGAATAGGGTGTCCTACCATGGAAAGGCAAAAGGACTCGGCAAAGTTAATTAAGGTTCCAAGTCAACTGATCTCAACTGATTAATCAAAACAAAAATTATCCTGAGTCTACTTAGGTTAGGCTCTTTACAGAAAGGCAGGATTATTCTGAAGAGGTATTTGCACAGGGCCAGAAGAAAGCAAGGGACCAAGGAAACTACTACAGCAGGTGTGTTTAATCTGCAACCCACCATGATATAACAAAAACTATATTACATGCATATATGTATTTTATATACATGTATATTATATGTATATATTACACTGATGGTATTATATGAACATTTCATATGTGGTCCAAGATAGTTTCTCTTCATTCAAAAAAGGCAAGGGCAAAATCACAGCAGGCCATAGGTTGACATGCCTGTATTTGAGTGTTTACTGTTTTAAGCTGCAGGATTCATGGTTAGTGACTTGCTATAGAAACCCAATTCTGCATTCAATTTAGTTTCCACAGAAGCCACAGCTTTTCCTTAGCACTCTTATTGCATATCCTAAAAGACAATTTGTAACCTAAATAATGACTTTTAGTAAAAGTACCAATTGGCAGGGGGAGCAGTAAATTTTTCTTTAAAAAATGAGCCATGTAGAGCCCTGAGCTTTTAATGAGAGAACAGAATAATAAAAGGAGGGCAGCCATAGCTGCAATGAGTTCAATCCACTCCATACCACAGTATACAAAGGACAGAGCCCAGACTGCCAGGAGTCCAAGGCTAGACTGGGCTACACAATGAGGTCAGGAGCAACATCCTGTCTCAAAAAAGAAAATGCAAGGAGGTATTTGCCAGACAGGGATTTTGAAACACATCTTGAAAAAGTTACAGAAATGACAAAGCACAGCAAGGACCAAACTCCCGAAGTAAAAGAGCTAGCATCTTCCTCTGGACTCCCCAGTGTCTGCAAACCCCTCTACAGGGCACTCATCCTCAATCACCACAGGGATGTGCTATTTATCTCCCACTCACTCCTAGACTGGCATCCTCTCAGAGGCAAAGATGTTTCCTATTGTCTCTGTAGTTCACTAACACTCCATCTGCACTTAACATTAGGCCAGACATTTCTCTTCAGATACAAATCTGATCAGAAGCAGTAGAACTTCACTGGTCACAGTACTTAACGGCTAGCTCTCACACCACAAGCCTAGCTCACAGAGCATCACGTCATCTCTGTTCATCTGTCTTCCCAACTGGATGATGGGCACATTCTGGGCACGGTCTGTGTTCACTGGCAGGGTACATTCTCAAGAAATGTTTGTGAAGTAAAAAGTGAATTTTAAATGATATTCTTCAAATTTTAATATTTGTGTGCGTCTATGTGTATGTGTGTTTAATTCCTGATATACCTGTTTCTCAAATAGTCCTGAACATATTAACGTGAAATGACACATACAATAATTATAATTACCATTCAACAAAAACAAAAATCTACCTAATCTCAGCTTAAGAAACAGACACAATGCATGCATACTCACTTAAAAAATTAAAACTAATTAAAATACAAGATGGAAACTGTAAAGGGGAAGTACAATATAGAAAGATTAGCGCCATGTTAACAAGGACTATTAATTATCTTATTATTTGGGACACCTGAAAACTACTAAAATTATATAATTCTAAATTATAAAACATCAGTATTGTCCCATAAGTTCAGTTTCAGCCTTCTAACTTAACCTTAAAAGTTAAATAACTTTTAGATAAGATAGAAGTTATACAAAACTTACTGCTTTTCTTATCATTACTATTCTATATCAAAGTTTGATGTTGAAAATGCTTTCAGATAGAGATATAATAATTACTGAAAGAGCATAATGAGACATTCTGCCTTTTGTGTTTGTTCCTTAAATTAAGCAATAAAGTCAACTTTCCATTTAAAGTTTTTCTTAAAAAAAATAAAGCTATTCTTAGTATCAGCAATAAGATGACCAATTAACAATGGTGTATAACGTTTGAACTGACCTGACAAAATGTCACCTACGAGAATACCAAACTTTTTTTAATCACAGAATCCTGTAAACAAACTTTTCTATGGAGGAAGCTATACTTGGACTAAGAGGTAGAGAGCACCTTTTAAAATCTAATCTTAAAATCGCGAATTAAATTAACTACATTTAACATGCTATTATTTAGACTACACTATCAGTCAAAACCGTGAGAAAAGAATGTACCATAATGCTCATCCTTACACTTCTTAATCTATTGATATTTGTATCCACAAAGTAATAATATTTACATTCAATAAATTTTGAATTTATATTCAATAACCTCAAAGAACTTTAAAGGCTTACTTTGCTTTGCTCTGTGGTACTGGATATTGAACCCAGGGCCTTCATCCTCAGCTATACCTCTAGCCCATTTATTTTTTATTTTGAGACAGGATCTTGATAATCATTAAAGTGGCAAGCTAGGTTTGAATTTTTGATATCCACGAGCTGCTTAAAAATTTACTTTTATGCTTAGTCATTTTAAACTTATGATTAGTAAAGGAGTCAAACAAATGATCTAGAATATAACAACTGATATACTTAATTTTGATGGAACTCCACACTATACCACCATGTGAACAAAGCTAATCTCAAGAGGCCACATAATGTATAATAATCTTCAAATAAAATTTTAGCCAGGCCCAGAAATTCAAGCTCATTCCTGGCAAGTTAGTAACTCAGTGAGAACCTGTCTCAAAATTAAAAATAAAAACAGGCTGGAAATGTAGCTCAGTTTGAAGGCTGAGCTGAACCCTAGTATCACCAAAAGAAAAAGAAGAAGAAGAAGAAAAAGAAAAAGAAAAGCTGGGCCAATGTCACAGGCCTCTAAGTCCAGCACTCTAGGAGGCTAAGGTAAAATGATCACAAGTCTGAGCCGACCTTGGGCAACTTAGCAAGATACTATCTTAAAATTACCCAAAAGGAGGGGCAGTAGGAGGGAAGAGATCCTTGTAGATGAAGCTCAATGTGAAAGTTCTAGACTCAAACCCACAAAAAAAATTACAGAACAAAGCAGTAATTGCCAAAGGATAGAAACTCTGGCAGATGGAAAGTGAATGTGACTACATTTTGGTGATAAAGTTTTATAACCAGCTGTATTAGTGGTTACCTGAATAGGCCCATGTGACAAAATGGCACAGAACGATGTGCACAAATTGTTCCAATATCAACTTTTTGGTTTTGATACAGTACTCTAAGTAACATAATATATATATAACCACTTGGGAAGTCTGGGTAAAGGGTACATAGTGACCTATTTTCTCTACAACTTCCCATGAATCTGTTATCATTTCAAAATAAAAGGCCTTTTTAAAATTGCTTCATGCATATCTAATTTCACGTGCCATTTCAATTTTAAAGAACTCAAAAATAGAAACTGTAGGAAATGCATGTGAGTGCAGCTCAGGCAAGAACAAACAGGGGGACTCCCATTCTGGACCCATGCTCAAAGACATGCCCTGCTGCCTTGCATCAATACTAGCAAATTTAAAAAATAAGAACATTCAGGACATAATGAATGCCACCCCACTCCTATATTGGGGACTGAACTCAGGAACAACTGAGCTACAACCACAGTCTTTTTTATATTATTTTTGAGAAACAGTCAAACTAAGTTTCCCGGCTGACCACAAACTCAACGTTTCAGCCTCCTGAGTATCTGGGATTAAAGTGCATCACCACACCTGCCCATCACATTATTTTTTTAATAGTTTCTTTGTTTAACTGACTTTTTGGCTCAATGAAAACCAACAGTCCTATCAGACAGAAAGACGTATTACTCAAAAATAGTAATGTAGCTAACATCTCTTAGCTCTCCATTTTATTGCCTTTTCAAGAGACTAGCAGTGGAAAAGTGATTCAAATTACACCACACAGCCATCAGGAAAAAAAGCACTGAAAAATGTGTCACATATATGCAAAATCTAATTAGATGCCTGAGATATACTAAGCACGCTGGTTAGAGAGCTAGGCTTGATGAATTTTAACACTTTTACCATGAATCTGAGGATCAGTGTTCTTTATAATAAAAACATTGGAAGTTTCACTTTTCAGAAAATCTTCCCTTCTAAAACTTACTAAAAATCTCCAGAGGATTTCAAATAAAAATAGCTTATTGAAAATAGATTTGCTAAATCCGAAGAAACATCTTTCTGTACATATGTCCTTCCCATATATTATTCATTTAACAGCTCTCAATTCTGTTTCCAAAACAAAAGTCCAAGCAGGAGGGTGCTTTCCCACTCTGGGTGGAGGCAGCCATCCCTCACAAGATAAAACATGTCAAGCCAAGCTGATGGCTCAAGCCTGAAATCCTAGCACTCTGGAGGCTAAAGGAGGACTGCAGGTTAGAGCCTCGCCTGGGCAACTTAGCAATTTAGTAAGACCCTATCTCAAATAAGTAACAAAAAGGGACTGGGAATGTAGCTCAGGGTGAAGGCTCTGAGTTTGATCCCCAATACCAGAAAAAAAAATTTTTTTAAATAAAAATAGTAAAACATAAACTATATCAGCACAAGGTTTGCATCCATAAGGTGTCTGCAAGGACGCCAAAGAATAAATGTGTGTCTAACTCCTTATGATAAAACATTAGCATTCATTCCACACATTTAATAAACAATTCTGGAGAAAATACATAAAACCAAGATCAGTGATCACCTTTATCATGCTATTCAAACACCTGCAATATCTGTAGCACATTTTCCCACTGTTACCACACTACCCAAAATCGAATCTGTCTTTATTGTAGAAGGTGCTTAGAAGACTTCTAAGTAATGCTCAAAATGTTTAAGAAGAGACAAGTAGTGTGTAACATAATGATAAATCCAAAATGAAATGACAAGTACTCCAAGACATCATGGTCTTCACTTTATTGTGTATATGCTTGACCCATTATAGGCACTCCACTTGTCATTAAACTGGTTTTAGATCAAAATGTTAAAATTCATATTTATCAGGTTTTTACATTATAATTACTAAGGAAAAAATTTTCATTAGATAAGATTCTTCTACAAGTTTCTTGCAACACAAAAAATCTTCTTTAAAAGTTTGCCTTAATTGCAAAATTGTAAAAATAAAAAATTACTCATCTCTCCAACCTGCTTTAAAAAAAAAAGACAAATAGGAACAGCTAAGTATAAGAAAATGATTAAATAAAAACAAACCAGAGGAATAACAACTACTATGCCAATTCTTGAGCCAACCCCTTGTCCTCAATCTTATCAAGCATCAGCACCATTAGAAATAATCCCATCACCCACAATACAATTCTAAACACTTGGCTCTCCTATCTACTAACACTCAATACCTGTTTAAGAATAAAAACAATTAGGAAGTGGCAGTAACACTTCACTACAAATATCTATGATCAACTATGCTTACAGACTACACATAACTCCTGATGAACAGCCATAAAACTCTATAAAACTAATATAAAAGGAAGATTACTTCACAAGTATTCAAAATAACCTCATGAGATAATATATGTACTACAAAACATCTCAGAAACTTTTTTCCTGGTGATAATAGTGCCCCACAGTAGTTTTTCCAAATCACAAAGAAACAAAACTAGTTTACAGGCTTAAAAAAGAAAATCACCTACAGAAATATTATTATTTATTTGATAACTTCCTGGCAAGCAATCTTGCAATTAAATTATTAAATCAAACACGAGTCTAAGACAAACATTTTGTTTCCTAATGTTCCTGATGAGCACATCTGAACACTTCTCTTAATAAGATCTGTCAGAAATACAAACACCTCAACTTAATTAACTCTAGTCTCGCTGGACACACAAACACAACAGTCCACAAAATGAATTTCTGTAGGTATAATAAATTACATACCACTTCATTATTCCTCAACACGGTTTGATAGAACACCTCAAAAACTATTAGTAAGAAAGAACAGCCACCAAAACAAGGTTAAGAGTGACAGAGAATTAAATAGTAATAATAAACAAAAAATAATACCTAACTAGATCTCAAGTGTCTTGCATTTACAAAGAAATGTCATTAAAATGCAGCCACACACAATTTACACAAACAGCCATAATAACGTTTTAAATTATAGGAAACAAAACTGCTTCTCTTAACATGGCTAGATCGGACATCCCCTCATATATTCCTCACTACCACCACCACCACCCAAAAAAAGGCTTAACCAGAAACTTAAACGTGGTGGGAGGGACACCAGAAAAAAAGCATGTCAAACCCCACCTGTATATCTGTTTTCAACCATTTGGAGTCGAGTCGAGCCTGAGCGGCCAAACAGAAAGATTCAGAGGGCATCTTTCCTCCGGCTTCTCCCAGCAACCAGGCCTGAAAGCAAAACAGAAGCGTTGAAGATCTACAGCTTTTTAAAAATTTACAAAGACCCTCCCGCAAGGTTTAATGTGGCAGAGGGAAAAAGGAGAGGGGGAAAGCGGGGGAGGGGAGGGAAAGTGAGGGGAAAGAGGGAACGCGGAGAGAGAGAGGAGGAAGAAGGAAAAGCCTATCGCCGACCTAAGTGGGATTCGCTGGGAATTTGTAACACGGCAGCGAGTCCTTGAGAATGGCCAGTCCCAGGAGACCAAAGCACAATGTCATCCCCTTTTCCTTAAAACCCAAAAGACATACACGCGACTATATTCCCATCGTTTCAATGACAAATGGCAACAGCATGCATCTGCCGCTTTATCCCCAGACCAGCGCGTGGTGCGTGCAACCAATTAAAAGTACATCTGTAGGAAGATCCACAAAAATAATCACTTAGAAAGCAAAATAAAGTCGAGACCGCGCCGCAGGCTGTGCACGAAGGCCCAGGTCCCGCCTCTGCGCCAACGCCCGCTGGCCTGGCGCCGCCGCCCTTCGGCCCCGGGCGGTACTTCGTGGCTAGCAGCACCTGCACCCAAGGACTAGAGCCTGACGCGCAGAGGCCCGGCCGTCTCACCAGGCCGGCGTGCGGAAAAGCCTCCGAACCCCGAAGGTTTCGGCCGGCACTAGCAGTCCGGGGTCCGGGCCCTCCCCCGACCAGGGCCGACTGACGCGAGACTGCCGCCCCTAGGTTCCCAGCCAATCGCAACGAGGCTGTTTTGTGAGTACAGCCAATAGTAAATAAGGACCCCACCGCCGCCCCTCCCAACTCTCTTGCTTCTTTCAATCCGGCCCCACTTCCTTCTTCAGAAATCTAAGACTGTGGCCAGGACCAATCGCAAGCCCAGAGAGGCGGGATTTCCGCCCCATGCGCTCAGCCACGGCAGTCGGAACCCCAGAGGGCTTCAGAGCGCCGGGAACCTAGTCGGGGGACGCAGAGCTTGCCTAGATGGAGGATTGCACAGTTAGGTGGTGATGAGAGGATGAGCATCCGTCTGGCGAAGTCTGCTCGGCCTTTGAAAAGCAACCTCCAATCTTCAGTGTACCACCGAACCAGTGATTGTAAAACAAAACTTAAAAACAACTGAAAATGCGCAAAGTTTATTCTCTGGTAAGAAATTAAACTTTAAATGGGACAGTCTCCGAACACCTTCAAATGCAATACTGCACATAGAAGTAATCCGAGGAACAAAGAAGTCAACTCAGGAGATAGGAAGTATTTTTAATTAAACATAAAGTAACGGGGGGGGAGGTGGAGAGAAGCTGCTTGCTTAATATGTGCAAGGCTCTGGATTCAGTCCTTTACACCCAGTACTAACCCCCAGAAGAAAAAAAAAAAGTTAAAATACAGTGTATCAAAAGTCTGCGAAAGTGATACTTAAAGTGAGTTTATACTTATTTATTTACTTATTTTTTGAGACACACTCTCTCTCTAGCCCATACTGGTCCTGAACTCCCTGGTGTAGCCCAGGCTAGCCTTGGACTCAGAACAATCCGCCTGCCTCAGCCTCCCGAGTTCTGGGATTACAGGCCTGCAACACGACTCCCAGCTTTATATGACTCGGGATCTTACTCTTTAAACGCTGTGCCATTCCTCCAGCCCTAAAGTGAGTTTATAAACCAGGTCTGACAGCACAAGCCTCTAATGTCAGTACTCTGGAAGGTTAAGACAGGAGAATCTCAAGTTCAAACCCAGCCTAGGCAATTTAGTAAGACCCTATTTCAAAATAAAAATAGGCTGGAGATGAACCTCAGTGCGAAAGTCCTGGGTTCAATCCCTGGTACCAGAAAAATAAATAAATAAAAACATGCATAGCATTAACAGCTTCTATTAAAAAGAAAGATCTATAGCCAGTAATCTAGGTTTTCATTTTAATCTACTAGGGAAAGAAAGGCACAGAAATCACCAAAAGCAAGCAGGGAGAAGGGAATAAAAGAACAGAAATAAAAATGAAAACAGAAACAAACATCAATGGAACTAAAAGCTGATCCTTTGAAAAGTTCTTTTTTTTAACTTGATAAATACCTAACCAGGCTGACAAAAACAAATCATCAATACCAAGAATGCCAAAAAAAAAAAAAAAAGTCACTGAAGACCCCACAGAGCAGGGCATGGTATGCACACTTGGAATCGTGGCACCTTGGGAGGTTGAGGCAGAAGAATCCCAAGTTTCAAGTCCCACCTGAGCAAGTTAGTGACTTAATGAGACCCTGTCCCAAGTTTAAAAAAAAAAATAGAAGCTGAGAATTAAGCTAAGTGCAAATGCTTTGAATTCAATATCCAGTGCAAAGGGGTGAAAGACATATATAAACATACAAGGAAGAGAATAGAGAATTCCAGGAATAATTTTAATACAAAAATTAGGGGAAAAAAGCCTGTGGGGGATGGAGGAATAGCTCAGAGATTAAAGCAGCCAAGTGCTAAGTCAAGCACTAAGTACCTGAGTTTGATTCCCCAAGACCACACAAGCGGGGGATGGTGGTGCATGCCTATAATCCCAGCACTTGGGAGGCTGAGACAGGATTGTCCTGAATCCAAGGCCAGCCTGGACTCCATAGTGAGTTCAGGACCAGCCTGGGCTACAGAGTGAGACCCTGTCTCAAAAATAAATAAATAAATAAATAAATAAATAAAGCCTGCTTTTTGTAAGCAAATGGAGGAAACTTGAAATTATCATGCTTAGTGAAGTGAGTCAGGAGCAGAAGGTGAAGTATCAAATGGTTTCTCTGATATCAGAGACCCAGATCCCAGATCACAATTATCTCACAGAACTTAAAGTGAAAAATAAAGGGAACAGGGTGCAGGGGGTGGAATGAGTAGGGGGTGGATCTAAAGGAAAGTAGGGAAGGTTTTGTTACCTTGACTAGATATGTATGTGCACAAAATGCCCAAAACCAATGTAAACCTTAAATTTCGCACTTATACTTATCAACAAAATGGGAATAAAAAGCCTGCGCTACTAAAACTCACTTGATAAGAAATAGGTAAGCTAAACCTATCTATATATTTATTAAAGAAATTGAATTCATTCTAGTTTCAATGCCCAGTGCCGAAAAAGAACAAAAATAAATAATTTTTTTAAACCCCTAGGCCTAGGGTGTTTTTATTCTATAAGCCAAGCATTAACCTGGTAACAAAACCAGAAAAAGACACTACAAGAAAATGTTAGGCTTTTCATAATCTCATGAATTTAGATGCACAACTTGCTACCCAACTCTGGGCTAATGGATTCTAACATACAGAAGGGATGGTTCTTCTTTACTAATTGGGGTTCATCTTAACAATTCAAAATTGGTTTAACAGTGATAAGTACAATACAATCACTATGTGATCATCTCAAAAGATGCAGAAATGCTTTTTTTTTTTTTTTTTTTTTTTTTTTTTGAGACAGGGTCTCACTCTAGCCCAGGCCAGTCCTGAACTCACTGGTGTAGCCAAGGCTGGCCTGGAACTCAGGGCAGTTCTCCTGCTTCAGCTGCCCAAATGCTGGGATTACAGACATGCACCACCATGCCCAGCACTGGAGAATCAAACTCAGGGCCTTGAGCCTGCAAGGCAAGCACTTTAACCACTGTGCCATTCCTCCAGCCCCCAGAAATGCTTTTCACAAATTCTAATATATACTCGTTACAAAATTCTCAGCAAACTAGGAAGTAACAGGAACTCCTCAGCCTGATAAGGTATGTGTTTTAAAGACTCCATTCAAGCTAATGGAGTTATTGGCTTGAAAAGTATTGAAAAGGAAGAATGAAATTCATTGAGTCACATATTCTCGGAGCTAAGCTTCCTACAAAGCTACAGTGAACAAAATGGTGTGATATTTCCATAGGCTAACTATATAGACCATGATAGAAGATAGATTAGTAATAATTAATCACATCATCAGTTGATTTTATACAATTGTGTCAGACCAGTCAGTAAGAAAGTCTTTCTTCCAACAAAAAATGTTGGAAAAACTAGATACACACATGGAAAAACCTCTCATGCCTTGGGACTACAGGTGTGTACCACCACGCCCAGATACTGCTATAGAGTGAGACCCTGTCTCAAAATGAAAAAAAAAGTTGTCTGGTTGTTACTTATCCTCCACTCATTAAGGAAATATGTTTTTTTTCTTTTTTTTCTTTTTTTCCTCCCATTTTATTGATATGTATAAGCGCAGAATTTAAGGTTTACAATGAAGTTGAGCATTTTGTGAAGGAAATATTTAAACTTCAATAATCTTAACCAAAAAAAAAAACACTTTCAGGTTATAAGATTTAAAAAATGTGTTTCAAATACATGTTTTGTAAGAATGCACAAGCTTTTCATCTCTAAAAAGTAAATTACTTTTTAGGGCTCAAAAATTACATTCTTCAAAAAGAAATGTCCACAGGTTTTTTTCTCTTCAACTTTCCTACACTCAACTATATGACTGTTCCATTTCACGCCAGACAAAACCGGACATAACTGAACTACTTCATGTTATCTTCTCCAACATAAAATTTATAAAGGATTTTGCCATAAATGCATATTGTGGTTTGGATCTGGAATGTCCCCCCAAAGTCTCATGTATTTAAATGTTACATATTGTCTGTGGAACCATATGCTATTGAGAGATTGGGGCCTAGTCTAGAGGGGCGATTACAGGCATGTAAACTGGATTACAGGCCTATAGTGGGGGCTTACCAGACATTGCACACCTGGATCCCGGAGGGACTAATCACTGGGATGAGATCTGGAAGGCTGCTTCCTGCCTTACTTGGAGGATTAGTTTCAATTTGTCTTGACATGGCTTCCTGTTTGTGATGTTGTTAGGAACTGCCTCTGCCATGTACTTCCATTGCTGCCAGCTGCCCCTGAATTGACTGTGACCTTGTGAAACTGTGAGCTAAAATAAACCTTTCCTCCCGTAAATTTGTGAGTGTTAGGTATTGAGTCACAGCAAAGAAAAAGAAACTAAGACAAGGCAGCTTTCTAATACACTGTCGAATACAATATCTGACGTGGGGGGCTGGAGGAATGGCTCAGCAGTTAAAGTGTCAAACACTAAATTCCTGAGTTCAATTCCCCAACACCACATAAACTGGGTGTGGTGTCGCATACCTGTAGTCCCAGCACTCAGGATGCTGAGGCAGGAGGATTGCCACGAGTCCAAGGTCAACCTGGGTTCCATAGTGAGTTCAGGACCAGTTCGGTTCTGGACTACAGAGCAAGACCCAATCTCAAAAACATAAAATATCTGACATGGAAGCTTTTCCTCATACACTTAGCTAGGAGTTAGTCCTCCATAAATGCAAAGAAAAATCATTTACAAAACATAACACGGTTCCTTCTCACTGAATATGTTTAACTTATCAAAATGACAGTTATATCATTAAGAGTGTGATTAAAAAGACAGAAAGCAGCAACTAGATTAGAGCTAAATAAAAAGTGTAGAGGTGAAGTAAACAAGAAAAGGCCTTTTTATTTTATTTAACAGAGGTGGAAAAATTAGAAATGTGGGGAAACCCAGAATATAAGAAGAGAAAGAAAAACTGAGAAAGTCCTTTCCTGAAACCATTCTGTCATCAGTAGCATCTTACACTGTGGAAACAAGATCCCTGATCGTGAGCTCTGTCTCAGGAGAAGGTGACCTTCTGCATCAATAATCAGAGTCTTCGTATCTGTCACATCCATGATTATCCTCTATCATGATAAGAACTGCAACCTCCACTACCACCACTGTAAGTTTATCTGCCCATGTAGATAACTGGTACAGATGTACATGCTGTCTTGGTGACAGAATAATGCACACCAGTTCTTCTACCAACTAGCTGTATTCTGGTTGCCCTTTCCAAAGCCTCTTTTGAATCATCTGTTCTCTCAAAATAAACAAAAGCAAGTCCTCAAGATCACACTTTGCTGATCAAAAAAACATGTTGATGCCACTCAATGGTGCATATCAAACACTTCAAGACAAGTGTTGGGATGTGGATTCACCCTGCTGCCTGTATGTCTTCTCTGGATGGACACTAGAGAGTGACATTGGCTTGTCACTGTTGTTTTCTGGCATAGATGACCTACTTCGAGATCATCTTTGAGAATGGGTTCTGCATCAGGTGTAACATCCATGAGAATGCCCTTGACCTTGACTGAGATTTGAATCTTGTTCACGAATGGGATTCATAGTGCTTGGAAACCTCTGATGGACTATGTGATCCTCACCTGCTCTTCAATATCACATTCCAGTTGAAGATTTTGACTGAAAGCAAGACTCTCTGCCCTAGAAGAGTCTCCACCATATCATTTGGGCCAATCAGGCACTCCCCAGAACTAAATAAGAGATAAGTCTTGGCTGGAGGGCTAATAGCCTAATCACCTTGCTGACTGGAAGGTGAGGAGGGGGGAAGAGTATTACATAGAGCTATCTAAGTCATTTGATTACTAAGTTTTAAGTCTTAAGTTCTAAAGGTTTAATAACAGCTCTTCAGTCTTCAGCTGCCTTAATGATTCTACAATTCCAGGTTTATTGCAGCCTCAAGGCATTAGATAATCCTTAACATCCACCCCAAAAGTAACTTTATGTCTCTCTAATTTTAATTGGCTTATATCTTAATAAAAATAGTGGGAAAAATAAATCTAATTGGCTACTACCTGCCAAGTATTTCTGTGTATAATTTTTATATGTATTTATTTTTGAGACAGGGTCTTGCACTGTAGTCCAGGCTGGTCCTGAATTCACTATGGAGCCCAGGCTGGCCTTTGACTCACAGCAATACTCCTGCATCAGCCTCCCCAGTGCTGGGATTATGTTGTGCTGGGAAACTGAAGTCAGGTACTTAGTGCTTACCCAAGCACTTGCTAGTCAAGAGTTTTTTAACCACTGAGCCATTCCTCCAGCCATGTGTATAAATTTTAAAAATAAAGTATAAAATCAATTTCCTTCTCAAGAGAGTAAAAATTAAAAAGCAGGAAATGTATGGTTAATCAAAATTCTCTCCTATCAGAGCCTCCATTGTAAAATTGCTGCAACCTTATCCAGGCTTAAGGACAATTCAGTGGCTTAAAAAATACTTATCAAGACAGTGCAGTAGTAAAGAGAGCAAAACACCAGCGGTTCCTTAACATTACAAGAATTCCTTAACATTACTTTTGTACTTTTGCTGTCTACAAGTAGCTTTTCTGTTAGGATTTTTAAAAATGTCATCTGAATTTTATTTTATTTTTTTGCCTCTTACTCCTAAAATGTCTGTTTAAAATAGTCTTAATAAATTGTTTAATTTGTGTTAGCTCCCTGTGCTTACAGGAACTTAAAAATAACAAAAGATAGCTGGTAATACTGCCATTTCTTCCAAGTTTTACTGAAAACCAGCGTCGGATGAAATAAAATGGTCAACAGGTTAATTTAACTGATTTGATTTATGCATCAAAACATAAAAACTTAATCTTCAAATTTCAGGAGCTATCTCTGAAGATAAAATATGCTGCCAAACTAAGTTTTATCTAATGTTAACTTATTAAGCTAAAGTTACATCAATACAGATGGGTTTGTATACAGTCAATAACAACTATTTTCCTAGGTTAAAAAGTCTAAAATCATTCTTTAATTTTTATATATCAGGGCTATTAAAACTTGTAATTTGTTAAGTATGGAGTATTGTGGTTTGGATGTGGAATATTCCACAAAGGCCTCATATATCCGGATGTTATGGATTGTCTATAGATCCATGAGCTTTTGGGAGATTGGGGCTTGAGCTGGAGGGGTGGATTACAGGTGTGTGGATTAGATTGCAGGCATGTGATGGATTAGAGCCACACCTGGAAGGGGCGGAACACTGAAGCTGGACCCACAGGGATGGATCGCTGAGTCCAGACTTGGAAGTATATGCATGCTGCTACCTTCTTCTGGGACTGGACTTGACTTGGTTTCCTGTTTTCAGTATTGTCCGGAGCTGCCTCCACCTGTGCCTCTGCCATGCACTTCCACAATTCCACTGTTGTCAGCCACCCCTGAGTGGACTGTGACCTCCTGAAAATGTGAGCTAAAGTGAACTTTTCCTCCCCTTAACTTGTGGATGTTGAGTATTGAGTCACAGCAACGAAAAAGCAACTAAGACATAGGTTTATATAATAATGTTTATACTGCTAAATTGTAAATCTTTTTTTTTTTTTTTTTTTGAGACAGGATCTCACTCTGTAGTCCAGGCTGGTCCTGAACTCACTATGGAGCCCAGACTGGCCTTGGACTCAGGGCAATCTGCCTGTCTCAGCCTCCCGAGTGCTGGGATTGCAGGCATGCGCCACCACGCCCAGCTTATGTGGTGCTGGGGAATCAAACTTGGGTACTTAGCACTTGACTTAACTCTTGCATAGCAAGCGCTTTAACCACTGAGCCATTCCTCCAGCCCCCTAAATTATAAATCTTAAACTTTGCCTCAAGAGTAAGAATAAATTAGTCAGGGACTAGTGGCATAACTCAGTGATTAAGTGCTTGCCTACCAAGTACAAGGCTCTGCATTGGATTCCCCAACATCACATAAAGGTTTGCTGGATGTGGTAACGCGCACCTGTAATCTCAGCACTAGGGAGGCTAAAACAAAGCAAAAAATTAAAACCAATCTAGAGAAACAAGACTCTATCTCAGAAATAATAATAATTTTTAAAAATTGACTATGCTTTGCATTTTTATAAAAGATACAATAGTGTTCATTCAAGTCAAAACATCTGGAATATGTATAAACGAGTTAAAGAGCTAAAAACTATGTGCTAAAAATAAATCTATATATTCTTCTTTAAACTTATATCAGAATTAAATTGTGACAAGACTCATGTTATGGATCTATTCTAAATAATCTGAAAGGTAAAACTAACTTCAAAAAGGTAATCTTCAAGCTGGAGATATAACTCAGCAGTTAAAGCACTAAGAACACAAGTTCAATTCCCCAGTGCCATGTAAGTCAGGCACGGTGGCACACACATGGAATCCCAGCACTCAGGAAGCTGAGGCAGGAGGATTACTGTGAGTTTGAGGCCAGTCTGGGCTACATCATGATCTCAGAACCAGCCTAGACTACAGAATGTAACCCTGTCTCAAAAATAAAAAGGTAGTCTTACCTTTAACAAATATTTTCTTTCATGCCTTCATTTTATATTTTATCAGGTTTTAAGTATCTAATAAAATAACAATATAATAAAATAGATATATAAATAATATGCTATAACAATATTATATAATAATATAAAATAATTGTTTAATTGGTAAAGATCATAAAATTTGTTTTTAAGTATAAAAATACATATATCTATCTTATGTTTTGTGTCCATGTTATGTTTTGTGCCTACGGATTGCTTAAATGGTACCAAATTAATTAAAAATATGAGTGCTCATTAATTGATTAAAAAGATAAAGGCTTCAGCAATGAAATATATTGTCTGTGTTGTGTGATGTCTCTCTTGTTTTTATATGTCATTTAGATTACAAATTAATAGGCTCAAAGTACTCATAAATGTATAAACTTCTTAAATTTATAAATTTAAATTGGTTGATAAAAGATAAAATGTTTTAAAACATTTCTCATAAATCCATGAATAATAATTTAAATATAAAATTGATATTTATAGGTATTGTGTGATAACTTCTGAATTATCAGTTACTGAGTTCAATGCCTTTGTAAATCCTAAAGGTTCAAAACCAAAGCTATTAAATGTATTTTTTAAAATATTAAAATACATAGAGGTTTAAATTTGCTTTCCTAAATTTATTCACTATTAAAATAGTAAATATAATTAGGTTAACTATTTATGCTTTCTACTGATAGGCTTTACTTATGAAAGAATTTAAGTTTTAAACAAAATTAAAACTGTTCGCTTGTTGAAGACCCTTTTTATAATTTGCTTAACATTGAACACAAAGCTAACATTCAAAGGGTAATTTTAGGGCTGGAGGAAAGGCTCAGCAGTTAAAGCCCTTGTCTAGCAGCCTTAAGTTCGATTCCCCAGCACTGTATAAACTGGGCATGGTGGTATACACCTGTAATCCCATACCGCGGGAGGCTGAGGCAGGAGGATTATCCTGAGTCCAAGGCCAGCCTGGGCTACCTAGTGAATTCAGGAACAGCCTGGGATAGAGTGAGACTCTGTCTCAAAAAGAAAAAAGAAAGAAGACAGAGTAATTTTACTTTTGATAAAATATATATTTTATATTTTATTGGATTTTAAATATTTTTTAATTTGTTTTTTGAGACAGGGTCTCATTCTGTAGCCCAGGCTGGCTTGCACTCACTGCAGTCCTCATGCCTCAGCCTCCTGAGTGCTGGGATTACAAATGTGTGCCAACACGCCCAGCTTATGTGGTGCTGGGGAATCGAAATCAGAGCTGTGTGTTTGCTCGGCCAGTGTTTTAACAGCTGTGCCATTCCTCCAGCCCTGAATTTTAAATATTTAACAAAATAATAGGTATTAATTAACAAATTAGATTTTTCCCCAAATTCTATTTTAAGATTTTGTTTAGTTATCTAAATCATTATTCAATAATTTTGTATGTAATAAGCTATATAATAAAATAGATAAAGGCATTAGTTTAATATAGTCAATTATGAAAATCTTACTATACCATAACAAAGGCCAAATAGAACAGCTGTCTTTTTGGTGAAGCAGACATTAGTTCATGTTACTATATTAAAAGGCTTATAATTTCATTAAGTATAAAAAATTCTAAAGATGTAATTAAGCTATAATTGTTAATCTTTAGTATGTATCTGTGTTAACTGCTCTTTAGTACTACTTGCTCATGTTAAATTTTTTTTAAAAGACCACAACTAAAAGTAACTAGCAAGTATCCTTTTTTTTTTTTTTTTTTTCAGACAAGGTCTTGCTCTTTAGCGCAGACTGGTCCAGAACTCACTATAGAGCCAAGGCTGACCCTGGACTCATGCCAGTCCTCCTGGTTCAGCCTCTCGTGTGCTGGGATTATAGGCATGCACCACCATGCCCGGCTTATGTGGTGTTGGGGAATCAAACCCCGGTACCTAGTGCTTGACTTAACACTTGCTAGACAAGCACCTTAACTGCTGAGCCATTCCTCCAGCCCCTAGTAAGTATTCTAAAAGAAAAGATATATGAAAAGGATATAGGTATGAAGCTATTTTTAGTAAAAGAAAAGAGAAAGGAAACATTTTGAATAAAAAGGATTATTTTTATAGTGTCTGTAAATGGTCTGAAAGTTTCAGTTTACATGTAGAAGATATGTGAAGGAGGTAGTGTGTAGTAATCAGTATGTACAGTTTTCTGCTTGTTCTGTCCTCAGTGTTGTGACTTACAAGTTATTCTTTTAAACTTTGCTAATAGCATGTAGCTAAAAGCTGTAACACCACCTCTCAATATTCAATGATTCCAAAACCTAAGTTGTTATTATTATTAGTTTTAAAATCTCTTCAAAAACTTTTAATATAAATTATTAAACATGTCACTGGTTTCTCTGTAACTCCACAAATCAAGCAATAATTTTTTAAAAAGGTAAATGGCCTTCTAAAATCATAACTTTTAAAACAAAAAGGGTGAATATAGGGGACAGCCATCCCCCCACAACAACAATTATATAAGGTATGGTTCACCTAAATGGCATTATTTACCTCATTTTTTTAAAAACTCACAATTCACAATGCTTAACAGTAATAGAAAATCATTTCATTCCCACTCAGGGTATCAGCACCTGTTCCAAGGACCCACTAATGGGGAAGAGGTTGTGTTTCCGTCCCTGTTCCACAGGTCCTCTTTGGAGAACAAAGGCATCATCTGGACTGCCACCTGAAGACTTAAAAAGACTCAGTGCTCAAACTAGAAATGCATTTAATTCTATGCTAAGGATCTTGCCACAGCCTCCTTTTACCTGATTACCTGTTAAATTGGAAGAAGAGCACCATCTGAAAACATTAATACTATTCTTGCTTGATTGCTGACAGTGTTAAAAACATCTGAAAGATTTGTGGGTTTGTTGATTGCTGGCATGTTAACCTTAACTGTCATCATCACGGCAACAATAGTGGGAGCGATGGCACTAAAAGGAGGGAGTATGAACAGCCCACTCTACTCATGAATTATTTTTAAAAAGTCTTAAAAATTGAGTATGCTTAAGAAAAAGTAGATATTGATTATATAAAATGTTTGGATTCTCTTAAAGATAGTATGATGGGTTAGGACAACAGGTGCAGGCCTTTAAGTATTGTCTTCCTATCACCTGTCACTGTAGTCCTATTCGTAATTCAGCATTACCTTATAATGAAACTTGATACCCCTTAGAACAAGTTAAGTGGCATTTAGATGAAATTTGGTCTCGACACAATATGACACTGGAATTTTAGAACTGGAGTGGGATAGTGCTGACTCTTGAGCGTTCCCATTTCAGTGGTATTGGGACAGCAGTTTGCTGATGCTTTACATGAGACTCTCCACCATTTAAATCCTTATAATCTGATATAGAAACAACTCACAAAAATTTTGACTCTATCTATATTGGTTGGAATAACTCTTTTGATTCTTCTTGCAGGCTGCCTCTGCACCTGCCAACTCAGAAAACAGTTATTTATTCAGGAGAACACTTACGTAACCCTCATTCTTAAAAAACAGTAAAGGGGAAGATGTAGGAATGCAGATGGTTTATACTTCCTTTGTAAAAAAAAAAAAAAAAAAAGACCCTCAACGCAGAATAGGGAGTTGGTTGTGACCTGTGAAGTCAGACCGACACACCAGTTAGTTTAGAGGTTAGAAAGTGCTAGCAGCATTGATGATTGTGTTGGCACCCGCTTCCCCGCTGGTGATCATGTGTGGTTGGGAAGTGTTACTGGCATAGAAGCAGTGGGTCATAAACATAAGTAAGGAGGTGCACAGGCAGCCTGCAAGAAGAGTCCAAAGAATCATTCCAACCAATATAGCTATAGTCCAATGGCCCTCAAGTGTTTGGTTTTTGTTTTTTCATTGTTTTGTTCTTTTTCCTTAAACAGAGTCTCATTCTGTAGTCCAAACTGGTCCTAAAGTCACTATGTAGGCCAGGCTAGCCTTGAACTCATGATAATCCTCCTGCCTCAGCTTCCCGAGTGCTGGAATGAGAGGTGGGCATTATGGCACCTAGTTTATGTGGTACTGGGGAATTAAAGCTCTAACTGCTATGCTATTCCTCCAGCCCCAGGGGTGTTTGCTTTTACTTTAAATTTACAAAGTTCAGGAGAAAAGGAATGTGGCCTATTTGAAGTGGAGAAGTATAATTTAAATATCATCTTTATATGTACACATGATTTCAAAATCCTTATGGAGATCTGAGAACATAGAGAAGGTCTATGTACTGTCAAAAACAAAACCAGAAACACCGTTTTAGCATGACCAAAAGCAAAGTTGAAAATCTCTCAGAGGGGCTGGAGGAATGACTCAGTCGTTAAAGTGCTAGCCTAGCAGGTGCTAAGACAAGTGCTAAGTGCCTAAGTTCAGTGCCTAAATTCAATTCCCCAGCATCACATAAGCAGGTCAGTCGTGGTGGCGCACCCCTGTAAGCCCTGCACTTGGGAGGTTGTGAGTTAGTCAGGAGGATTGTTGTGAGTCCAGTACCAGCCTGGCCTCCATAGTGAGTTCAGGACCAGACTGGGCTACACAAGAAGACCATGTCTCGAAAGAAAGAAAGAAAAAGAAAGAAAGAAAGAAAAGAAAAGAAAAGAAAGAGAAAAGAAAAAAGAAAAAGAGCCTGTAATCCCAGCACTCGGGAGGCTGAGGCAGGAGGATTGCCCTGAGTTCAAGGCCATCCTGGGCTCCATAGTGAGTTCAGGACCAGCCTGGACTACAGAGCAAGACCCTGTCTCAAAAAAAAAAAAAAAAAAAATAGAAAAAGAAAAAGGAAACTTATAGAGCTGAATATTTTTGAGATTTGAACTTGATGTTTCATTGATAGCTTGAAGAACTGAAAGCTAAGCATATAAGTTTTAGGGGACTTCGGGAAGTCTGGTAAAGCCAAACCTACCCTGGAGGAACACATAATCTGAACCCAAAATCTGAATTCAGTATTTCTATAGGTCAAATTAGCTGAACATTATTGTTTTAGTTACAAAACACAAAAAGAAGCACACTGCTATGTATAATTGTCAACAGACTAGCTGATCATTCCAATTGCAAAAGATTTCAGACACTGCAATGATCAAATAAAAATGTAAAAGAACTTTGTGTGATATACTTAGTAAATAAAGATAAATTAAAATTCTGACAAAAACAAAGAAAAATTTTCTATTTCCAAGTGCATGAAGGAGCCATCATTGAGCACCACCTCATAGCTCCAGCCAATCACTGGGATCTACGTCTAGAGGGGACCCTCCAGCCCACACTGACGGATACAGGCCCTGGGTTCCTCCTGGCTTCTCTGGCAGGGCTTTTACTTTCGTTTCTTTTTCTCTTTCTCTGAGACCTGCTTGTGATTCCTCATGGCTTCTAAGCCAAGAGTTTTTGTTTCTTTTTTTAAAGGACACCTGCTTGGGTTTTCTCCTGGCTTCTTGTCCAAGGACTTTTTTATTTGTCTAAATAAACTGTTGCTTGCATTATGTTGGATTCCATTCCCTTTATTCTTTTATTTTGAGAGAGAGAGGGTCTCACTTTGTAACCCAGGCTGGTCCTGAACTCACTGTGGGAGCCCAGGCTGGCCTTGGACTCAAAGCAGTCAGCGCGTCTCAGCCTCCTGAGTGCTGGGCCTGTAGGCGTGTGCCATCATGCCCAGTTTATGTGGTGCTGGGGAATTGAATTCAGGTGCTTAGTGCTTATCTAGCTTGCTAGGCAAGAGCTTTAACCCCTGAGCCATTCCTCCAGCCCCTTGCTTTATCCTTGACCACAGGACAGTCCAGGGACCAGAGAACCTCCCCACTACTCCAATTCTGGAAGAATCCAATTAGTTAATCAGTAGTCTGATTGTGAGTGAAGCTATTTTTAGGAAACTCCAGTTACATAGTGATAGCTATAACTTCTATCAGTACTATAGTGTTCTGAGCTCTGACCTTAATCTCCCACCAAGTTTAGGTCCAAGCGCTCCAAGGCTTCTCCATCCAGCATCCAGCCAGAATTCCAAATTCCTTTTGAAAACCAGTTCTGTAGGGTCCCAAAACACATTGGCAAGTAAAGTCACAGCAACAACCCCACTTCTGGTACCAATTTCTGTCTTAATTACTTTCTCATTCCTGGACAATATACCCAACATCTACAACTTTAGAGACAAAAGATTCATTTTTAGCTCATAATTTCAGAAGGTTACAGTTCATTCATGGGAGGGAGGCTGAAAATGGTGGAACCACATAGCACGGCTGGAACCACAGAAAGAACCTCATGGCATGGTAGAACAAAGCCAAGTGCAGGAGGAAGGGTGGAGTTAGCACACATCTCTCCAGAGAAAGCCCAAAAGAATGGGCTTCTTCCAGTCAGGCCCCACCTTCCAACAGTACACAGTATCCATAGGTACAAGAGGCTTTTGGGGACACATCAGAGATAAACCACAACAGAATTTATATTTTGAGAGAGGATCTTACTAAATTACTAAGTTGTCTGGGCTGGGCTTAAACTTGGGATCCTCCTACCTCAGTCACTCAAATGTTCTAAGTGTACAGGACTGTGCCAGCAGGTTCAGCAACACACACACAAACACACACACACACACACACACACACACACATATTTTTGAGACAGGCCTTGGAAGCCTCACTCTGTAGCCCAGGCTGGCCCTAAAGGACACATAATTTTAATCAGATATTTTAATGTAGTCAAAGAGCTAGAGTACCAAATGGACATTTGATGATGTCTCTCTAAAACAGAATATTGTTGAGATGTAGAAACTTTGAATATTAACCCTGTAAAAATTGTAGTGTTTAGTAAGTATCAGAATCAAAAAGAAAAATTTGCTTGAATAATTGAGCACATTTGAACAGGGAAGAGAAAATACAAATGAATTGAAGGTAGGCCAATTAAAATTATCTAGTTTGAGGGACAGAATGAAAAATCTGTTTAAAAAATAAACAAAACTTCATAAATCTATAAAGCATCATCAAATATATAAAATCATTTTGACATTTTCAAGGAAAAAAATGTAAAAAGGACTGAAAACAATACCTGAAGAAGTGAATCCTAAAACTTCCCAAATCTAAGAAATTCATGAAGACACACATCCAAAGAACATAATAAATTTCAGTGAAGATAAACTTGAAGATATTCACACAAAAATACAATGTAGTCAGACTGCTGAAATCATAAACAAAGAAAAATTTTGGAAGCATCAAGAAAAAAATAACCCGTGACATACAATGCATCATCACTAAGAATAACAGTTTATTTTGTATTTGTAATCATGGAGGTAGCTGGGATAGTACTCAGTGGCAGAGCTCATGGCTAGCATGCATGAAGGTTTGAGTTCAATTCCCAACATAAAACCAATCAATCATGAAAACAAGGAAGCAGTGGGATGATATATACACTATTCTGAGAGAAAAACGTTAAGGATTTTATGTTCAACAAAACTATCTTTTTGAAATTGAAGAGAAAATAAGGCATTCCTAGTTAAAAGAGATAGGTTTTGTTTGGTTGGTTGGTTGGTTGATTGTTTTTTTGGAGACAGGGTCTCGCTCTGCAGTCCAGGCCAGTCCTGAACTCACTGTGTAGAGCAGACTGGCCTCAAATACAGAGCAATCCTCCTATCTCAGTCTCCCAGGTGCTGGGATTAGAGGTGTGAGCCACCACACCTAGCATATGTAGTGCTGGGGAATCGAGCCCCAGGCCTTATGCTAGGCAAGCACTTTAACTGCTGAGCTATTCCTCCGGTCCCAAAAGAGACAATATGTATAGCATCATAATTTACAAGAAACTAGAGTCCTTCACACAAAGATAAAAGAACACTAGTCAGCAACCTCAATCAACACAGAGAAATATACAAAGCATTTATAGATAACACTACATAATTAAATATTAAAGTGTAACTCTATTATTTATCTGTAATTCTTTTCCACATCTAATTTAAAAAACCAAGTCCATAAAGTAATAAATGCGTAAGAATATAATTTTTATGATAAGATGTACACAAGTATGGGGAGAAATGGACCTATATGGGGCAAAGTATTTGTATACTAATGAAATTATGTTAGTATTAATCTGAACTAGAATGTTACAAATTAAGATGTTAACTATAACCCCACAGCATCCAACATGAATATCAAATCCAATATGAAATCCAATATGATAATCCAATACCAAAATTTTTTGTAAAAGAAATGAGAGCTAGGGTGTAGCTCTCAGCTCTAAGTTCTCCTCTACCATGTGTGAAACACTGGGCCTGGTTCTCCAGCACCACAAAAGGATTAGCTGGGCACTATGGTTTAGGTCTTCAGTGTCTGCCAACTGCCTCATGTATTTGCCTCATGTATGTTATTTGGAAGTAGAGCCTGGCTGGAAGGGGCAGATGCTTAGGATTTGACCTGGAGTGAATGTGTCAACTTGTTGCAATTGGGGCCCACAGGGCAGAGCTTTCAGGTGTGTGTTATCAAATCCCAAAGAATTCTCTCTCCCGATGGGGGGCTTTGGTGGCATTTACAAAGGCAAAAAACGCAAGAGTGGGAAGGATCCCAAGAATTAGATAGAAGACGGTAATGCTGGTGTGTCAAGGTATGATAATAAAACTCAAACTTCTAGTATACTAGAGTGACTCCATTTTGTGATGCTTATGCTATTAAGGTTATGCACTTGCTATGTAAATTAGATAAACTTTTATAACTTCTGTAACTTCAAACCGCCTTCTGTTAATCTTATGATAAATTGTATCCTGTGGATTTCCAAATTGCTAATGGCTTTATTTGCCCTTGTAATCTGCTTGCTTGCTCAAACCAGATGTTCCCGTTGCCTCTGGTAAGGCCCTGGGGATATAACTCCCCCCAACCACCCTGGGCCCAAGCAAGCAGCAGTCTGCCAGAAGTCATGTAACTCCTGCGGAAAGTAATGGCAGGGTGTCAGATCATGATTGGTTACTTTGTAATCATGTAGCCCACTCAGGCAAGCCTGTCAAGAATAATGACTGGATACCTACTTCTAATAGGTTACCTTTATAATGATGTGATAGTCTGCCAAAATAATGTTCATTTGTCAAGTTACAATTGGTTGCTATGTGATTGTTATGTGATGATGTAACATCGCTCCAGTGGAGCCCATTAAAGCCCTTTGTTCAGCCTGCTCAGAGCTGTTCTCTGCATACTTAACAGGAGTCCAGGAACAGCCCGGCTGTAATAAAGAAACCTTACTTTGCTCCAATTGGTGTTTGGTGGTCTCCTAATTTCGATCTACAACAAAGCAGAAGTGGCACAGGATGGGTGAGTTGTAAAATAGAACAGTAATAAACTAACTGTGACAATAAACTTGGTTCAAAACTTAATTTATGCCTTGGGCCTCATTTCAGGAAGATTTCAGCTAACAGCCTAGGGACAGAGGGCTCAGCAGAGGGTGAGTCACCAGGCAGCTACACAGGGAAAATGATGGGGCAAAGAAAACATCAGGGAAAATCTAAAATGATCAAGTGGAGCTCTTGCCACTTCACCAGCACTCTAGGAGATCACAGGTGTGAGCACAGCCTGAGCAACTTTGTGACCTAGTGAGACCCCATCTCAAAATCAAAAATTAAAATGGGAACAAAAATTTACAGGACTTTTGTACACTATCAATGATTTTAAAATTAAATTAAAACATTTCTGTTTATTATACAAGTATCATCAGTTATCTGAGGGTTACCTGACTAGATGTTCCCTATGCAACTGAGGGAAATCACGAGATTAAGGGGCAGGGCAGCCCCTGAGCCCATAATGTCAGTACTCTCTCAGCAGTCGGGAAGCTTGGTAGGCCATGCACTCCACCAGGGGGCAGCACACTACAAGGCTGGTGGATTATACACCATACCAAGGAAGAGATTTTTTTCTTAAAATTTTTTTCAGTCCTAGTTGTCCACCTTATCACTGCAGCAACTACCTCATTCTGCTATTTTAAGCATGAAAGTAACCACAGACGAATACAGAAAGGAATGAATGTGACCATAACCCATCGTAACTTTACTTTTGGTACCTGAAGTTCCTTGAAAATAGCTTCACTCAGGGTAAGACTACTGATTAACTGGATTCCTGAGAACCTGCAGAGAGACTGAGATATTTTGCATGGCCAGACAGTTAGGGGCTGTCTTGGCCCTTTTTTCATGGCTTCATCTATTGCCCTCCTCTACATCTAACTTAACAGCCTGTATAAAATCCTTTGGTGTGTAATATCCCTACTAAGTAACCCTTTAAAGATGTAAAAACAAAACCCCTCACTTCCAACCTGAGAGCTAAGCATGTCCTTAGATAACGCCTGAGGCTGCCTACAGGAAAGACTTATGCACTTCAGGGTGACCCTCCTTCTGGATGCTTCTACCAGTGCTTTGCAGTTGTGCTTTGATTTATGAATTTCTTCTATTCTGTAACTATAAATACTGTAAGTAACTGCTACTCATCACAACATGTTATTTGGGGAAGGCTGAGTTCATGTTTCTGGGCTTTGTTCACTCATATTTGGCTTCAGAATAAACCACTGTGTAAATGTTTTAAGAAAAAAGTAATGTTTTTGAGACAACACTTTTAAAAAAGACTGGGTGCCAGATTTGATCCATAGACAGTAGTTTGGTGACCTCTTCTCTACATTTAGGATATAGAACTTTAAAGGAAGGCCCAAAATCAGTTCCATTTCTGGCATAAGAGGTGACAGGAAGGGGCAGATGCTAGGGATACGGCCAACTGTTGTTCTTGGCCTAGAAAATTGCTACCTGGGAATTAACATTATATTTGTTACACTGTACATTTTTTTGTACTTTTCTCTGTGTGTTTTATATCATAATAAATCAAATATAAACACAAAAGGACTGATAGTTATGCATAGTTATGCATTTAATTTTACTCCCTCACAAGTCTCTTCTTTACCTAGATAATCACCTGAAGAAATGCTGAGAGATTTTTGCAGGTGAGACATTTAAAAATAACTTTTAACAGAGTGAGACCCTGTCTCAAAAAAAAAAAAGTTAATGGATCTTGTTTTGTTAGTTGTTGTGGTGTTAGTCCCCAGTTCCGATGGGCCCCTGCAGGCTTGAAGAATAAATTATAAAGGCAGAAGGCAGGCTGTGAAGAAAAGGCTTTATTGGGAAACTTACAAAAGGGGACAGAAAGATAGGGTAAAGCTTCTGCTAGCAGGAAGGGGACCTGGAAATTTGGGTTGCCTGTGTAGTTCGCTGTTTAGGCGTTTTTATTGTGTAGCTGGGTAAGGGGCTGTCCTATGCTAAGCAGCTTGGTTGGTAGGGCTGGTTGCTAAGTTCTCCACCCTTAAACCACAGCTGCAGCCCACCCTTGGATGCTTCCCCTTAAAGATCTTTCTCTCTGTTGTCTTTTAACTAAGTTCTAGGGAGTAGTCAGCTACAGGCTGTCACCAGTTATGGCCAGCTGCCTTTTCTATAATACTGCCTTCCAGTGAATTCTCTGTTTCTGGGGACCCTGTATCCCTATATGCCTACAACTCCATTTTCTACTCTCACAGCTTAAAAATCATTGAAAACCCCCTCATATCAATTTTAAAAATATACATTCATTTATATTTCTTGTTACCAAAGTCTTAAGGCCCATCCCAGAGCTTTTACATTGTGCTCTAAAGTAGTGCTGTCCCCTTACTGTGCCTTGCAAACATGAAGCCCCCATGGTGACTCCAATCTGTACAAAATGTGTATGATAATTCAGGATGGATCAGCCCAGGGGCTTTTTTAGCTTTAAAAAATTAATTATTCTAAGATGGATGTGGTAATATTCCTAGCTACCCAGGAAGCTAAGATGGAGTGATCATTTGAGCCTAGAAATGGAGACCAGCCTGCCTAAATAAACCCTACCTCAAAAGATAATCTATTATTTTCTAGTTGATATATAGGTCACCATCGCTGAATGTGATTAGAAATTATAGTTGGTGACTTACTTCACCTATACCCAGGAAAGCTTTGTGCCTTGCAAGGTCAAAACCCCTGAGCTTTTTTTCTACTGAACTCTGTCCTACTGGGAACTTCACATCTATTGTCCTCTTTTGCAATTTGCATAAGTACTCTTTACAATGGAGCTTTTCAAAGCCTCTTGGCTCCATGATAGGCACTGAGGATGACTGGGTTGCCCTGGTGGGATCCTCTGTCCTCATCAAGAAGCTTTCTCCAGGGAGCTTGACATTCACTCCTAACACCAAGCATGGTAATTCTTGTCTATATTCTCAACTACTCAGGTATTTGAAGAAGAAGAATTGTAATTTTTGAGACCAGCTTGGGTAACTTTGTAATCCTGTTTCAAAAGTAAAAACACAAATGGCTGTAGTTCAGTGGAAGAGTGCCTATAAAATTTATAATTTCTGAAAGACAAGTCAAGTGGCTGGCCACTCCATGGCAGGTGGGGAAAAACATACTGTTTTTTTGTTTTGTTTTGTTTTTGTTTTTGTTTGGCTAGACTCTGTCACATGTGGGCCTAAGCAGGCCAGCTCTCTCAGAAGGTATCAGGTAAAGCTCTTCCTTTGAGGTTATGAGATACATAGCCTATGCAAAGGACTTAAACTGCAGTGGAGATAGGGGGTTCTTCAGGTCTATTCACAACCTGGACATAGAGTGTTTTCAGTATCAGTAATAGATATGTAAACTAGGTACTGTTCTGAGTGTTCCTCCAGAACATACATACTGGGGCTGGGGTGCAGCTCATCAGCTAAAGCACTCACCTCTCACACTCAAGACCCTTGGTTTCATTCTCCAGCACTATATAAACCGTAAGTGGGGGCATGCACCTGTAATCTCAGAACTTGGAAGTAGAGGCAGGAGGATTGCTGTGAGTAGATCAAGGCTAGCATGGGCTACATAATGAGTTCAGGACCAGCCTGGACTGCAGAGCAAGACTCTGTCAAAAACCAAAAACAAACAAAACAAAAAAACCCAAAACTCCATACATACTACTTTGCATATTTCTATTGTTTTATCTCTGTTGAACTCTGTTATACCAAGTATGGATGAAGATGTGAAGCTACTTGAACTGTTAAACTATGCTGGTAGGAATATAAAGTGGCATCATCAGATTGAAAATGCTTCTACTAAACCCACTAGTGACTATTACTATGGTTTGGACAAGTATCTTCCAAGGGATCAGTTGTCAAGGGTGGTTATGAGCTTGAGGTGTGTTGGGAGGTGCTAGGACCTTTAGGACACAGGAACTAGAAAAAGGAAGTTAGATCATGAAGAGCATAACCTTGAAAATGGTGTTTGGAACCTGCCTCCCTTCCTGTCTTTCTTTGCTCTCCAGCTCCCATGAGGTGAACAGGCCTTCTCCTCATGTGCTCCCTGCCATTATATGTTACTTTGCCTCAGGCTCCAAAAGAAAGGGGGACAAAAAAGCATGGCCTAAGATTTCTGAAACTGTGAAAATACACTTTCCTCCTTATAAGTTGATTTATTTCTACAGGAAGCCAAGTCAAGTAAGGAAATCAGTACTGGAAAGCAGTCTAATAAGCCTACCATCTTGCATTTTACTCCCAGGTAGATACACAAGAGAGGTGAGTATATATGTCCGTGGAATACTAGCATAAGAACATGAATAGCCATTTTTATTCCCAACAGCCTCCAAGTGGAAACCTGAATGTCCATCGCCAGAATGTATCAATTGTGGCATATTTACGTCATGGAATACAATACAACCAAAAAAAGAACCAAGTAGTGGAACATTCAATAACATGGGTGAATGACACAAATATTGGGTTCAATAGGAAAAATAAGATATGTTGTGGTTTGCATCTGGAATGTCTCCAAAAAGTCTCATGTATTTGGATGTTATGGATTACCTATGGAACTATATGCCATTGGGAATTTGGGCCCTGGTCTGAAGAAGTGGATTGCAGATGTGTGGATGGGATTCCAGGCATTCAGTGGAGGGTTAAACCTGGAAGGGGTGAATACTGAGGCTGGACCCAGATGGGATAGATTTCTGGGATGGGACCTGGAAGATATATGCTCTTTCCTGCCTTCCTACATGGCTTGACTTGATTTCCTTACTTGAGATGGCTTCCTGCCTCTCCTCTTTTATGACTTATTCTTCAAGCCCGTGGAGACATGAGGCCCAACAGAATTGGGGCCTGGCACCACACCCACTAACATATTTTCAACATTATGAAGTAGAACTTGAGGGGCTGAAGAAATAGCACACAGTGGTTAAAGCACTTACCTAGTGAGCTCAAGGCCTTGAGTTCCCAGTGCTACATAAGGTGAGTGTAGTGGCACATGCCGGTAATCCCTGCACTTGGGCAGCTAAGGCAGGAAGATCGCTGAGTTTGAGGACATCCTGGGCTACAAAGTGAGTTCAGAGCCAGCCTGGACTAAAAAGCAAGACCCTGTCAAAAAAGAAAGAAAGAGATGGAAAAAAAAAGAAATAGAGAAAGGAGTGAAAGAACTTAACCAAGAACCTAGTAGTGTTTAGTTTATAGAAAATATGAGAGGTAGAGAAATTAATAAACTATTTCACAAAGAAACCAGCAATGTAAAAAAATTGCAGCCTTTTAACAAATGGTGCTGGTGGGGCTGGAGGAATGGCTCAGCAGTTAAAGTACTTGCTTAGCAAGCGCTAAGTCAAGTGCTAAGAACCCGTGTTCGATTCCCCAGTACCACATCAGCTGGGTGTGGTGGTGCACGCCTGTAATCCCAGCACTTGGGAAGCTGAGGCAGGAGGATTGCCCTGAGTCCAAGGCCAGCCTGGGCTCTAGTGAGTTCAGGACCAGACTGGACTACAGAGCGAGACCCTGTCTCAAAAAAAAAAAAAAATGATGCTGGGAAAAATGATTATCTACACGCAGACAACCATTTAGTTAACCATTGAGACCCACAAAATGGATGAAAGACTTAGATATTGAATCAGAAACACGACAGCTGCTGGAAAATAAAACAGGCAAAACCCTTGAAGACAAAGGTAGGGGCAAGGACTTACTCAACAAAATACCTATTGCATCAGAGATAAGACAAAACATCAAAAATAGGAATTATTCAAATATAAAACTTCTGCACAGCAGAGGAAACAATCAGGGTGACAAGAGAAATTGACAAAATGGGGGAAAATGTTAGCTATTTCTTAGAGGACTAATATCTATAATATACAAAGAACTGAAAATATTAGCCTCTCAAAACTAAAAGATCCAATTGAAAAATGGGCAATTGAAGCGGGGCCTGGTGGCACAGGCCTGTAAGTCCCAGGTCTTTGGTAGGTTGAGGAAGGAGAATCACAAGGTCATGCCCAGCCTGTAACTTAAAGAAACCTGTGTCAAGAAAAACAATAAAAAAGGGGCTGAGAATGTAGGTCAGAGTGAAAGCCCTGTGTTCAAATCCCCTGTATTGAAAAAAAAAAAAGAGCAACTGAAATGAATAGGCAGTTCTCAGAAGAAATACAAATGGTCAATTAATATAGGAAAAGGTGTTCAGCTTGTTTAGCCATTGGAGAAACGTAAATCAAGGCAACATTGATGTTCCATCTGATGCCAATAAGAATTACTTTGATCAACAATTCAAAGAACAATAAATGCTAGCTTAGTTCATATCTCAGTGATTAAAGCACTTCCTAGCAAGCACAGGCTCTGGATTCAATTCTGCACCACAACATAAACTGGGCACGGTGGTGCCTAAAGTCCCAGCGCTTGGGAAGCTGAGGAAGGAGTATTGGTGTGTGCTTGAGGCTGGCCTGGGCTACATAGCGAGGTCAGGACCAGCCTAGATACAGAGCAAGACCCTGTCTTAAAATAAATAAATAAAATATTGGCAAGGTTGTGGAAAAAAGGAATATTTCTATACTGTTAGTGGAACTGTAAACTGGTACATTTATGAGAAGCAGTATGGAGATTCCTCAAAAAAAATGAAAATAGAGTTTCCATTTTACCTAGCTTTATGTCTTCTGGTTATCTTCCCAAAACAAAGACATTATGTTACAATGATATATACATATTCTTGTGTGCAGGAGCACCACTCATAACAGCTCAATCTTGGAAGCACCGATATGCCCACCAGAAAATTTGGTATATTTACCCAATGGAGTACTACTTTGCCATGAGGGAAAGATAAATTTGAGTCATTTATAAGAAAATGGACTTGCTTTGAGATCATTATAACTAATGAAATAAATCAGAAACAAAAGGCTAAGTATCACATGGTTTCTCTAACACAAGAAACCCAAAGAAGAGCAAAATAAAGGATAGTGGTGGCCCACGCCTGTAATCCCAGCACTGGGGAGGCTGAGGCAGGAAGATTGCCGTGAGTCCAAGGCCAGCCTGGGCTCCATAGCGAGTTCAGGACCAGCCTGGGCTACAGAGTGAGACCCTGTCTCAAAAAACAAAACAAACAAACAAAACAAAACAAAGAGTGTTAGTAGAAAAAAGGGAGCCAGATTTTGTGGAGAGGGAAAAAGGATAAAAGGAAGAGAGGTGAGAGGGAAAGAGGGAAGGGCAAAGTGAAGTAGAAATAAGATATGACCTACATACGCACAAATCCCCCGAGTTTAATGTCATGATAATGTTTTACAAGTATACACTAATAAAAAGGGTAATTTTGGGGAAAATGAATATATTTAAGAAAACAAGCCACCAGAGCTGGAGGAATTGCTCAGCGGTTAAAGCTCTTGCCGGCAGGTGCTGAGTATCTTGAGTTGATTCCCCAGCACCACCTAAGTCAGGTGAAGGTCACGGAAGCCAACAAACCACACCCCCTCCCGCTGTCAAGAGATAAAAAGAGGGCGAAAGACAGGCTCCTGGTGGGCCTCCGGGATGTAGCTCAGTGCTAAAGTGCTGGAAAGATGGGAAAAGGAAGACGAAGCAATCAGCTGGATGCTCACCTCTCCAGGCCAGGCTAGGTAGCTAGCTAGCTTGTCTGATTGCACTACATTCCCAGTCTACTTTTTAGTTTTGACTTCCAGACAGGGGCTCACTAATTTGCCAAGGCTGGGCTGGAACTTGGGATCCTTCGGTCTCAGCCTGCCAAAATGCTGGGATTACAGGCCCGCGCCACCAGATTATGCTGATAACTGATATATATATAGAGAGAGAGAGAGAGAGAGAAAGAGAGGAACGAATTCACAAGTCACTACATTCGGGGTTTCCGTTCGAGTACCAAGTCGTGCAGCTTTTATCCTCCCAGAAAATACATGGGACTAACACTACTAGCAAGTTACGCGTTCATCTGAGATGCAGATTTAACAGCGAGTCCCTTATTTTTATTAGCTAAATCTGGGAGCCTGTCTCTCCACCCATCTTCCTACAGTACTTATCGCTTTCCTCCAAACACCGGTCCTGCACCCTTTTCCTGAGTGCCACCTGTTTCTCCTCCAGTCATGATCTCCGGGAGACCCACTGTCCGTATCCCCTCGCCAAACGCTCAAAGCGTCTGATCTCGCCCGCAGATCACACTTCACCTCCCCCACCCCCACCTCTTCTGCGAGTTCTCAACCCCGCGCTCCCGCCTGTCCCGCCCCAGCCGCGCTCCAGCTGCGCGGATCCCGGCCGGCCGGCCCTCCCTCTGCTCTCCGCCCATCCTCGCCGCATCTCAGTCCTCCCAGCCGCCCAGCAGCGCCCCGCCCCGCCCTGCCCCGCCCCCCTCCCGCTCGTCCTTCCTCCCTCCCGCCTCGACCTCGCCCCGCCCCCCTC